>CM055104.1:50070181-50174315 GCA_029204225.1 Diphasiastrum complanatum | reverse complement strand
AAATTACCATCATCACAGCCAAGTCTCTAATGTTGGTAGGAAGAGTTCTCGCATGCACTAGCCGATGCTCAACATGTCTGAATTTCCATATAACAAGAAAGACCTCCTTTTGTTTCACAGTTATTTCACTCATGACACAATGGAAATGTGTTGCTCTCGGGGACTCACAGAAGATGTTTCTAGATGCTTATTTTAGACTTGTGAGAATATAGAGTCCTCGCATTTAAAACACACCCACATATCATGCAACTCCTCCAATCTCAAATAGAAAATCCCCATTTCAATGCACTATAAATTATTGACCAATAGAACCTGCACTCAGTAAGATAATTGTCTCGCAATCAAGGTTGCCAACGTCCTCCAGATTGATGGTCCGGTCCCTAGGTAAAGCGCAAACTTGCCAAAAACATTTTCAACAGATCTACAAACAACCAAATATCAGTGAAGTATTTGAACAGAGAGCTTATGACTCGCAAATTTGCACTGTACCATGAAAACTTGGCATGGAGGTTTCTCTGTTGTAGCGGCTTTCGCAGAAGAGAAGAGTAGGTACTTGTGTTATATTTGTATCTAAAAACTTTTGTTTGGACTCTTGGGTATAACACTCAAGGGGTTGGGAGAATGTTTCTTGGTGTATGCACATGACTGTTTTCTTGTGTAGAGAAGGTTGTAGAGAGTTTTGAGATTTCCTTCTTCTAATTTCTTCTAATTTGAGTCAATTGGCGAGCGACACACGAGCTTGTTGGAATGAACCCTGTTGCAAGAAAATTGTGATGGCATTGAATTGGAAAGTGTTGTGTTAAGATTTCTCAGCTGCAAGTGGCTTTAGCAAGGACTTGTGTGCTACGGTCTACTGTTTTTATTTACAAGAGTACTCTTGGGTTTAACGTCAAGGGTTTATGGATTCTTGTCTTTGGTGTATGTAGTTGCTTACTTTTTATTTTGTAGCTGAGGGTTGTGGAGGGCTGTAGAGAGGGTTGTGGGCTTTAGCAATGGCGTTTGGGGAAAGGGATTCTTGAAATTGGGTTGCGGTTTCTTGGCAATTGCTATAAGAATGCGATTGGTTTTGAAAAACAGATTGGTGATTGATGATGCAGGAGTACCATGGCCAATCCCCCACTCATCCCATAGGATTCGGAAAGGACAAGCACCAAAAGTGAGCAGTGACTTTGGATCCTCGAACTCGAGCGTAGGAGTAACCTGCCACACTAAGCTCTTGTTCGGGTTCTTGGAGAGAGATATCGCACTCGCTGTAGGTGATACCCCCTCATCTGCAAGATATTGGATGCCTTGATCGTCCGGTGAAGAATTGCCAAGTTGGAATTACGGCTTGGCCCGAAATCTCTCAGCAATATCCGGAGCAGGCGACTATAAACAACATTATGAGCCTTTAAGCGGGCTCTACCTAAATCTTTCCAGTGACTTCCATGAACTCCTTCGAACGTAAGTGAGTTCCTTCTTTTTCCAATGTCTAGTTTAGTGCCTGGGAATCAAGGATTAAATGAGCACATGACCTAGTTTCCAGCCAGTCTTCATTTCATAGTTTTTGAAAAAGAAATACATCTTTTCTTGTAAGACAAAATTTACAAATGTTATTGTCACCGTGACCTTATTTCGCAATGATTCTTGTAAGTACTTTTCCAAAGTACAAGACTATAAGACCCCCACCTTTATTTGAATTCACATAAAGCTTTAAATTGCACAGGTTTCACTACTTCAAATTCAGCGGAAAAGAACTCGAAAACAATGAGAAAATTGAATAGTTGTTGTGATTTTGAATATAGTTTGAGTCGTCACTACAAGATGAGGTTTGATTTGCGCAGAAATACCAGTAATAACAGCTTTCTACTGAGTTTTCATTGTAGGTAGTTGATCTAGTGAATAGCTGTAGAACGTGCGTGATCCCCCTTCTGACCCAACTCAGAAGACTAGATCACATACTCTCCTATATGGGGAAGCCTAACTAGGGATTGATGGTGACAAAGTAACGGAGTGCTTCCACAACATGGGCTTGCACCTTCGGGATTCCTACAAGCAAAAGACTCTGTTGCTTTATTTTTGAAGGTAGAAAAGTAGGATAAGAACTTCATAGCACCATTGTCGATGTAATTCCTTTTCAGTTGACACAAAATTCTACATTGCATGTGCACTGACATCAAAGAAACAACTTGTTTGGCACATTCAAACAAATTCAACTTATATGCAAGATAAAATATAGATGTTTTGTCTGGTGTATTTTTTATCTTCTAGAATAATTAAGGGCATTTGTATTTGTCTTGTTTGTATAGTTCAATGGAAAGATTTAGGTAGAGCCTGCTTAAAGGCCTCGTAGTTGTTGATTATAGTCGCCTGCTCCGGATATTGCTGGGCAATTTCGGGCCAAGCCCTAATTCCAAACATGGCAATTCTTCAGCAGATGATCAAGGCATCCAAATATCTTGCATATGAGCGGTATCATTGCGATCTTTAATCACCCTTCTTAGTATAACTTTGAAAGCCTCCGAGTCCCGGCTACTTGGGGAATCTTCGTAGACCCCATAAGGGCGGCATACCATCTACAAACAAGACCGATACAGAGGTTAAATCAAATTAGCATGAACCAAAAAAACTTGATAACTCCTGCAAACATAATCACAAGCACACTGAAATCAGAGAAGTGCAAACAGAATCAAAACAGCAATCTCTTACCAGCACCATCGCCTTGACGGATGGCCTCGTGTCGTAAAATTGTCGGCAATCCCCAATCTCTTGACCTGTCTTCTGAATGCTCCACTTAAGGATCTCTTCTGCAGCGAGTACGATATCTCTCTCCAAGACCCCGAACAAGAGCTTAGTGTGCAGGTTACTCCTGCGCTCGAGTTCGAGGATCCGAAAGTCACTGCTCAGTCTGGCGCCTGTCCTTTCCGAATCCTCTATGATGAGGGGGGGGAAATCCTTTGGGATGAGGGGGGGATTGGCCATGGTACCCCTGCATCACCAATCACCAATCAGTTTCTCAAAACCAATCGCATTTTGTCAAGAAACCACAACCCAATTTCAAGAATCCCTCATCCCCACACGCCTCAAAAGCCCACAACCCTCTCTACAGCCCTCCACAACCCTCAGCTACAAAATAGAAAGGAAGCAGCTACACATACCAAAGACAAACATCTCCAAGCAATCCCTCGACATCTACAAGAACCTGAAAGATACCAGACTATCCAAAGGAGGTCCACAAGCTCTCTTGACCAAATTCTGCTAGCATGAACTAGTTGTGCGTAAAAAACTACTATTTTGACGCGAGTATTCTTGAACAATCACTTCAAGCCATTGCTCAAGTAAATAGGAGATATGACAGACTTTAAAATGTGACATAATCTCTAAATCGGCCGTCTGCAGATTATCCTCGATTGAAGTTCCGTGCATCAAGACCATCTTCGAAACCCGCGAGATGCAAATTTCGACTATGCAATAGCAACCTCAAGCCTAAGAATGTCGCCAGGCAATAAAATCAACCTGCGACTTTAGAAAGTTCAAGCCCAGAATCACTCTAGGATGGAAACACCGCCACATTATCAGCCATTTCCACTGCCAGTAGCAATGGAAAATTAAAGCACAGAAGCTCGAACAGCCCTGTATCCTGAAGACAGATACACAGAGCACATTTAGATCATCAAGAAGTGTCCTCCTTGGGCTTTTACATAATCATGATTGGGCAAAAGGACAAAGCAGATGGTTCTTAACTTCATCATAGCAGCGTAACCGATGTCCATATCACCTTCTAATGCAAGAGAGATCAACGAAATTCAATGTTCTGACCAATCATGGCCCATAAGCCCTCAATGCGGCAGCATAGTAAAACGCAGATGTGGGCAGGCAAGGACGATTGCAAAGAGAGCTTAGAAGACGCAAACACGTTCACAAAACCTTGAAGAATTGATACGAGTCCGTTCAGATTTCCAGCAACAGCATCCGCTACTAAACAATGTCTCCCATAGCATACTCGAGCCCCAACCCCGCACCAACTTCCGCAACGAATCGGCTCCCATGCAACCGACACCAGAGTAACCAAAAGCACCAATGCACCCAGATCAATCAAGCTCCCATCCAAACGCTCAAAAGCGAACACACGTGTACCTGAAATTAAACATGACAATGCAAGAGGAAGAGGCCCAAACTGAGGAGCATAAAAGGAGGAGAGGATGGTTGGCAAAGGGCCGGGATGGATGGAATGGGATGGGACACGGGCGTAGATGCGCTCAGTAACCATACATACTTGCTTGGGTTGGATGCAAAGGCAGGGTAAGAGAGATGATAGAGACAACGGGAAAGGCAAACAAACACAAAAGGAAGGGAAAGGAAAGAAGAGAAACAAACACAAAAGGAAAGGAAAGGAAAGAAGAGAAGAGAAGAGGTACCGGGTGGGCGCCAAAGGAAAGGAAGCTTTCTGTACCCGCACTTGTATCCGCATTGCTCGCGAAAAACCTACAACTAGCCACGCAATTTTAGCCTGAATCAACTATGATAAGGCAGTTTGACCAAGAGTTTTTTTCGTCAACTGATTCCATGAGTAATCTATATATGAAATCCCATAAGTAATCACTTAAAATAGCAATGATCGACTTATACAATGCTTTCTTATTTTGACGGCACCACGTGTGCTTAGTTCTAGAGTTATCGGGCCATCTTTCTTTTACGAGCCCTTTGAGTGTTTTTAAGGAACTCATCTTTGTACTTACGAAGCAATTGAATATACAGTTTGAAGAGAGCAATTCTGAGTTCTTGTTGCACTTGACGTTGTGCTGTGGTGATTGATCCGGTCGGGTGTTTTCAATTGTGTTTTCTTAACTTGGTATCAGAGCCCTTGGTGGAGGGAATCACTGGACAAGAACAGAGAGCTGCGAATTCACGACAATTTGTTGGCTAGGAAGCACAAAACCGAGTCTGTGGAGATTCGTGGAACGGCTCAAAACTGTAAAAAGCATTCAGAGACAGGGAATTGTTGGTTGAATCAGAAAGCAAGCAAAGTTTGAAGCTGAAAAAATCTTCTGGAGGGTTTCTTGGCGTTTGTGATTGGTTTGAATCCAATCGAATACCGTTTGAAGAGCGGTTTGGATCAGAAGATAACCTACAGTAGGGCGACCTCAGCCAGTTAGGAGCTGCAAAGGAAAGCTCAGGGAAAGCCTGAGTAAAGTTCAAAATATTCTTCAGTTCAAAATTTCAAGGGACAAAATCTAAGATATCTCCTTGTAGGAGGTCGTTTTCAAAGCTGTGTGAGACTGTGAATGGGCGTCCTAGTAGCGCGATTCAGCGGTAGGGAGGCCGCGACTGGCCGTGGAGAAGGAAGGCAGCCCGTTCAATCCATGTGGAGCTGCCATATCCTGTGAAGGAGAGATAAGAACTTCATCGCTGAGAGAGAGGAGGAGGAGAGGTCGCGGGAACTCTCGTGCGCTCAGTCCTAATCATCAGCTAGAGGCCCGAAGTGTTCAGTGCTTCAAAAGGCCTTTGATCAACGCACAAAAGCGTTGACAGTCGTCCGATCTCGATTCATATAGATCGACGATGGTTATTTCACAACAAGTGGGTCGTTGGATCTAAAGGATCCATTGGATTGAAGTGAAAAAGTCTGAAGGGGTCTGAAGTGCAAAGTGCATTGCAACTTCATTAAAAATCTTCAAACTGACAAAAATTGTTGGGTCCCAAGCCTTTGAAGGGTGAAGTTTCTTCACACTGAAGAAACAGTTCAAAAACCCAAATTGTCCTTATTTTCACCTCCTTTAGCCTAGTTTGGCCAAACGAAAGGCTATAGCCTCCAAACGAAGGGCACCCTGACTGTATGTACCTGCAAGTACGGTACACCAAAACAGAGTGATTGCCGTGGAGAAAGTGTTCGAAGTGCGCCAGAAGTGATTTCACCATTCCACTGGGCAGGAAGCTGGGAGTTGGTGACGTGAAGCATTTTGAAAAACGATGCCAGTTTGGCTTTCAATTTGGCGAAAGAGCGGCGAGTGGCCTGGTAAGCTAAAAATTGCAGGTCATTATTATCGATTTCTGACATCATGGTTTGTTCTAGCATACACTTTATAGCCTACAAGTGAAGTTTTAAGCAGTTCAGAGATGGCAAACATCAATGAGACAATTTTGGGCGATGCAAGCAAACTTGATGGGACTTCTAACTACAACATCTGAAAATTTAAAATGAAGAGTATTTTGATGGAGAAAGAGTTGTGGGAAATTGTGGCAGGTATTGAAGTCCGGCCAAATACTACTCCAGGTGACATAAGGGCCTTTGATAAAAAGGCGCAGAGAGCATTATCCTTGATCAATCTTTCAGTGAAAGACCATGTGATCACTCACATAAGTGATGCCCCGACGACTAGAGGAGCTTGGGAGGCTCTTAGAATGCAATTTCAAACTTGCAATCCAGCTCGAGCCATGTTCTTGAAGTCGAGATTGAACACAGTAAAGATGGAAGAAAGTGATTCAGTGGGATCCTTCTTCACCAGGATAAAGGAGCTGAGAGATCAACTTGTGGCGATTGGAGAACCAATCATAGATACTGAATTGGTACATACCACAATGAGCGGTGTCTCGGAAGGGCTACAGATGTTTGTGAGCGGCATTGCTTCAAGGGAGAGGTTGCCTACTTTTGAAGACTTCCACGGAATCATGTTGCAAGAAGAGCAGCGTCGCGAAGTGGTGAAATCAAGACAAACCCCACAGGAGGATCAAGCCTTACTTGCTAAAGGCAAGCAGAAAGGATGGAAAAGGATTTCTAAGAAATCCAAGGATAATGATGACGAAGGAGAGTCGTCATCAAAAGGGAAAAAGAAGAAGAAAGGAAAATGCTACTATTGCCACAAACCGGGTCATTGGGCACGCGAGTGTTATAAGAAGAAAGCAGACATAAAGGCGAAAAGAGTGACTCAACAAGGAAACATTGCCGAAGATGATGGAGAAGATGACGAGACAAGTGTTTTGTCATTGGCATTGGCATCCCAAGTTGATGATGGTGCCAGATGGTTCATAGACTCAGGTGCCACAAGGCATATGACCGGAAAACATGATTGGTTTGAAAAATTCTCACCAATCCATGATGGGGATAAGGTCACTCAAGCCAATGGAGAGGAATGCCAGATACAGGGTGTGGGCAATGTACCTGTGCAATTTTCTAATGGCAAAATTAAAAACATCCCTAATGTACTTTATGTTCCTGGAATCAAAAAGAGTTTGCTTTCTGTTGGTGTAATGGCAAATCAACAACTTAAAGTTGAATTTGTCAAGGATGGATGCCTTATGAAGGATATGAACCACAACCACAAAGTGGTGGCGAAGGGTTATAGAGATAGTAACTGTGGCCTTTATAAATTGGATGCTGCAAAACCAGGTGAATATGGTTTGGCTATCTCAACAGCATCTCAATCCGAGTTGTGGCACAGAAGACTTGGTCATTTGAACTATGGGAGCTTGAGATTGATGGCGAAGCTAAAGATGGTAATAGGGTTACCGGCATTGCAGGATGATCATCATGCAATATGTGAAGGATGCATCATGGGAAAGCATCACAGAGAGACATTCAAGAAAGGTGGAGCTGCAAGAGCTAAGAAACCGCTGAAACTAATTCACAGCGACCTGTGCGGCCCAATGAAGACCATGTCGTTGGGGAAAGCATATTATTTTATGACTTTCACAGATGATTATTCTAGGAGAACATGGATTTATTTCTTGAAAAAGAAATCTGACGCTTTTGCTCGTTTCAAGGAGTTCAAAACTTTGGTAGAGAACCAACTAGATGCACACATCAAAGTGCTAAGATCTGATAGAGGGGGTGAATGCAAATCTGATGATTTTGAAGACTTTTGCAAAGAACACGGCATTAAAAGACAATTCACACAGTCACACATACCACATAGTAATGGTGTAGCTGAAAGGAAAAACATAACTATTATGGAGAGTGCACGCTCCATGATGAAGCAAATGGGCTTCACCGATTCACTTTGGTCGGAAGCGTGCAGTGCGGCAACGTTCTTGCAAAATAGGAGCCCTACAGTTGCGGTTCCAAATGTGACTCCTGAAGAAGCATTTACTGGAATAAAGCCAAAAATCGACAAGTTTCGTGTCATTGGATGTAAGGCCTATGTACATGTGCCAAAGGAGGAGCAAAAGAAACTTGATGCCAAAGCAATCAAGTGTATCTTCGTTGGTTATGATGAAAGAACGAAAGCTTACAGATGTTTTGATCCTGTAATGAACAAGATTCACATTAGCAAAGATGTGATCTTTGATGAAACGCATAGGGATGAAGATGAAGACCATGCAAGCGGTGAAAGCATCAAGAGACTTCCCACAATTCTGGAGGAAGAAAATGAAGAAGATGCTCCACAAAATGATGCACGTGAAGACGAAAGTCGAGAGGGCGAATATGAAAGAACACCACCTATTCAAGAGCCTAGGGGGAGGTACTTGCCAATAAGAGCAATAAAGGAGAAACCGGTTGGAAGTAAGAGACATTACTTGGACACTCCTTGGGATACGTACTCTCCACGTAGTGTATCACCTGAATCTAAGATACCAAAATGGTATGAAAAGATCATGAAGGACGCAAAGCTAAATCAAACAGGATCTAGCACACGAAGTGAGGTGAGAAGATCAACACGGGAAAGTAAGTCTCCCGATCGTTATCATGTGAACTATGCCCTAATGATTGACATTTTGAAGTGTCGAGACCCATCAACCTTTGATGAGACAAAAGATCAGAAAGAGTGGCAAAGGGCAATGGAAAAAGAGATAGAATCCATCCAAAGACATGATACATGGGAGTTGGTTGATCTACCACTTGGAAAGAAACCCATTGACAACAAATGGGTGTTTAGAACAAAGTTTCATGTGGATGGCACAATAGCAAAGTATAAGACACGCCTAGTAGTGAAAGGTTATGAGCAAAGCAAAGGAATTGACTATGAAGAGACATTTGCTCCAGTGGCTAAGTGGACTACGCTACGTCTTATCATTGCCTTAGCATCTCATTTTGGGTGGAAGATCCATCAAATGGATGTAAAGTCTGCATTTCTAAATGGTGACTTAGAGGAAAAAGTTTACATGGTCCAACCGTAGGGCTTTATGGCAAAAGGGCAAGAACAAAAGGTATGTAAACTACACAAAGCACTTTATGGCCTTAAGCAAGCGCCATGCGCATGGTATGGACGCATTGACAATTACTTTCTTTCACATGGCTTTGTAAGAACAAATTTAGATCCAAATCTTTATGTTCTTATAAATGATGACAACATTGCCTTGATTTTACTTTACGTTGATGATATCATTATCACTGGCAATGATGAGAACCTCACTCGTTCTATCAAAGCCAACTTGTGCAAGCAATTTGACATGCCAGATTTAGATCTTATGCACTATTGCTTGGGTGTCGAAGTATGGCAAACTAGCAGTGATATCATATTATGTCAAAACAAGTATGTAGGTGAGATATTGGAGAGATTTCACATGACAGAGTACAAACCTTCCATCACTCCTTGCGAAGCTGGTAAGAAATTATCTCGTATTGATGATAGTGCACATGTTGATGCTACACTATTTCGTCAGCTAGTTGAAAGTTTAATATATCTTACGACTACATGTCCTGATATCTGCTATGCTGTAAGTTTGATTAGCCAATTCATGTCATCACCCACTATGGACCATTGGAAAGCTGCAAAAAGGATTTTGAGGTATGTGAAAGGTACACCGAACCTTGGTCTAATCTACAAAAGACAAAGTGATTTACCTAAGTTGCAAGGTTATGTTGACGCTGATTGGACTGGAAGTATAGATGATAGAAAGTCAACAACAGGTTATACCTTCAATTTTGGTAGCGACTGTTTTTCATGGTCTAGCAAGAAGCAAGATACTATTTCTCTTTCTTCCGTAGAAGCCAAATATAAAACGTGGAGTTCTGCTACCCAAGAAGCTATTTGGCTACATAAGTTGTTATGTGAGATTGGCATGAAGCAGGTAAATCCCATTGTTATTTTCTGTGACAGTCAAAGCGGAATACAACTGGCTAAAAATCCAATCTTTCATGCGAGGACAAAACATATTGAAGTAAAATATCACTTTGTGCGTGAAAAATTACAATATGAAGACATAAGTATTGTACATTGTTCTGCGTTGTTACAAGTTGCTGATATATTTACAAAAGTTTTAAGTAAAGAAAAGTTTGAAACTTTTAGAGCCAAGCTTGGCTTAGACCAGGTCATGTAAAAAGCCTTTACTTGTAATGCTATTATGGAGGTATGTTCCATGAATAGAGTATACTCTAAAATAAGAAATGACGTTGATCATTGAGGGAGAGAGTTAAAATAACAATGATCGACTTATACAGTGCTTTCTTATTTCAACACGACACCACGTGTGCTTAGTTCTAGAGTTATCGGGCCATCTTTCTTTTACGAGCCCTTTGAGTGTTTTTAAGGAACTCATCTTTGTACTTACAAAGCAGTTGAATATACAGTTTGAAGAGAGCAATTCTGAGTTCTTGTTGCACTTGACGTTGTGCTGTGGTGATTGATCCGGTCGGGTGTTTTCAATTGTGTTTTCTTAACTTAATCTGTATACGATATAGCAACAGATTTTGTATAAGCTAATTAAACACTCTTTATAATTCATTAATTTTGCACAACTAACTTTTCAAATCAAACATATTCCTTCCAAATGGATTTGTAGGCCGAACTAAAAAAACCATGAATATTTAGTACCAAGAAAAACTCGTATACTCATTTTTCTATACATTGAGTTGCAGTTAAAACCTATCTAATTTTTTTATGGGTATTTCATCATGTCATTCAAAATCATTCCAATTATTGGGTAATTGATGTCATAATTCTATATTATCACATTCTACTATAGCAAATAAAATTATAATATGAATTTAATTCATGACTTGCAAGGGAAAAACTCACGACCATAAAAAAATAATCGTGTTTATTCCAAAAAGATAACAATTGCACAATATCAAATGTGCAATTGAGAATATTTTGTAAGCTATTAAACAGAAGAATATTTCAGAAGTTACATTTGCAAGGTAAGGAGTGTTCACTATTCTATTTTGTTTCCACTACATTTAA
This sequence comes from Diphasiastrum complanatum, assembly GCA_029204225.1. Taxonomy (NCBI): domain Eukaryota; kingdom Viridiplantae; phylum Streptophyta; class Lycopodiopsida; order Lycopodiales; family Lycopodiaceae; genus Diphasiastrum; species Diphasiastrum complanatum. The sequence continues at coordinate 50,163,216 of CM055104.1, read as the reverse complement.
TAATTTCAAATGCACATTCACTACCAAATTCTTTCAACTTTTTTGGTAACAACTACTCTTTCTATTTTCTAAAAATAATCTGACTTTTTTTTTTAAGCTCATGAAATTTGGGAACGAAATTTTTTTGAAATTATGTACGATAGTTGCATAGATGCACTGCGTTTCTAGAAACGCGTTTTTGGTTTGGGAATGCGTTTCTCAAAAACGTTTTTTTTTTTTTTTTGAATTTTGATTCTTATGGGCAATATGGGTATCAAATTAAAGCTCTAATCAAGGGCATTGCATTTATGTAGGTTGCCGAGTGTTTCGGTTACAATGTGGTCCAATTTAGGTGCAGCAATCCTTGTTGGATTCTGTCAATCCCTATGAATTTTTAAAGACCTGCCAGAAACGCGTTTCTAGAAACATTTTTCTCCAAAAAACGCGTTTCTGGGTAACTATGGTTAGTTGTTAATAAAGTTAGTGGTTATGGAAGTGGTAATTTCCTTCCAAAGTATATAAACTGGGAGATTATGCATGTCTCTTGAATAAAGTTTAAACTTTGAAAATTGAAATTTGCAACTGCAGTTTGCATTTCGCTTTTCAAAAAGTTTATGTTCCCAAAATCTATTCCAGTACTTTCCAAACCTAACGTGGCGGGGTGCATTCAGTCCCCAGACGCGTCCGATTTTTTTTTTTAATTTTTTTTGATGTTTTTAGAGTTAATATGGACGCGTCCGGGTCCGGACGCGGACGCGCATTGCCCACGTCCTGCCCGGACGCGCATCCCTGTGAATCCAAACCTATTCATTTGTTGAACAACCTTATTTCTCTAACACTACCTAGTATTACTTAATTGATGTGTAGACAACTACCTATTTCCTCCCTATTACACTTTGAATAGCAGTTATCCGGTTTTTTTAGACTCCTTATAAAGCTTCTGTTAAAAAATTAAACCAATTTAGAGGTTTATTTCTAGGAGCGTAAAATTATTGCTCATGAGATCACCCTGTCGGCTTTGAGAGGCCAAAACGAAACATGTTCCCGTTTGACTAGGCTTCTAAAAATCATAAAACTTCTATGTGCTCTCAACACGGTTAGCAGCGAAACTGAAGATCGCTACAATTCTAGAAGAGCTGAGTGACAGGAAGTGGCTACAAATAGCCAGATTCTAATGATACAATCAAAATAAGCTCGCACAACAAAGTTTGTAGAGCAAACAACTGACGCTACCTCCTGTGCTGTGATTCTGTTTGAAGCTGGTTTGATCGCAGAATCATGAGCCAGTCATGGAATAGAGAGAATAATGTAGCACGTTGTAGAGAATGATTGTTTAAATAAAGTAATATCAGACCTTATCATACTTTTAGCAAGAGCGAATGAACTTTCCTATCAATTTTTTTGTAGACGGATATTAGATAGTTTGTCTCTTGCATCGCTTCTGTCAAACTTATTATAGAATTCAGAATTCAGTCACGTTTCTTGTTCCAACTCCACCATGGATGCCCCTAACCACGCAATAACTCGCTTATCCGATGGGTACGTCTACTGGATCCAGTGAAAGATACGCATGTGAGCTCTCTCACTGCTCAGCCAGCACCATGGATCAGAATTCAAGTTGGACGGGAGGAGTGAGCTAGTTAGTGAGGTCCATGGACTGTGGCTCGCTGACAGCAGCTATGGCTGGTGGGTGTGGTGATAAATAAATGTATGAAGCATGGCCCATGTATGCAAAGCTGTAGAGGTAGCTCAGAGACCAGCATTTATATGCTCTCAAATTCTTTGATTATTTTCATGTTTTAAACCTGACAAACGGAATTGAAACTGTTGCGTCGCTATAGAAACACATTTCTGGAAAAGAATGGATGAAGAAATTCACGGGATAGTAAAAATAGGTCCATCAAACATTTGTAAGTTTCAAAAGACGCAATACACTATGCATCAATCAATCGTACTCGTCATATGTTACGAGCCAATCTTATAAAGAACCTACAACAATTAAATGAAAGTTGTTGAACATGCAGAATAAAACCAATAAATTCTAAATTCAGAGCTAAACTTATTGAAATTTTTGCAGGTAATATTCCTACAGACTCCAAAACTAATCAATGAAATACCAATTTCAAGAATTGGCCGGTAAGAAATGATCAGATTTTCATGAGCACTGCTAAAAACCACCGTCTACTTGAAGAGATAGGTATGATATGCAAAGGATTGCAGCAAGAAAAAAGTTTGGCACCTCGCATGCTCCACATTGCTTTCATCTTCATGAGATTTTTTGTCACGCTCGATTTCATTTTCCAAACTTGTCGACTCCAGTGAATTTGAAACAGCACGAACTCCATTAGTATGTCTCCCACGTCTAGTCCTGTTATAATCTACTTATTACTGCAATCCTCCAGTGCCGAACGATTCACGTTCCACCCCGCCGTAGGACCTAATCCGGGTCCACCCTCCGTGCCTTGGCCTGTGACCGAATCAAGCAGGATCCGGCTTCCATCCCAAACGGCGTCCCATACCACCGCCTAGGCTCTCAGCCATCTCCTACCTCACGCTAGCATACATCCTGGCCGTGCACACACTCTCCATCCACCTCCTCCTAGGTAGATAGAATGGATGACAAATGAGTCCTCCTTCCCTTGTATACCTCCAAGGAGAGAGACTCCAAGCCATGTGCACACCTAGATCATGACACGTGACAACCATGCAGGTTCACGAGTCACCAGTCAAGTCTACAGGCCCAGTCATCGTCTAGTCTCAGGTCTGGGTTTGGGACCCAAGGGAGTTGGGTCCCTAACATTCCCTCTTCCTTGAAAAATTCCTTATCTAAGGAAGAAAACCAGGGAACCTCAGTTTAAGGTCACATTCCTTTTCCCAAGTATCATCATCCTCAAAACTTACCTTTCCAACGAACCAAGTACTCAGTTACCTGCCGGTTTCTGAGCCCACGTTGACGTACATCAACAATGGCCTATGGTTCCGTAGATACAAAGGATGTTAGGTCCTCCAGCCGAACTAAGTCCTCCTGAAGTATCAAGTCATCCTTTCCACCAAGTCGTTCCTTTAAACCGATGGAGTTTTTTTACTATACAGAATGGTCCTACATAGTGAGGTGATAACTTAGGACATTTTCCAGTCTTTAATACCTTAGAGTCTTTTGGGATTCTAAGATATACCCAAGCCCCCTCCTCATAGACCCTAGGTTGTTTGATTAGCGTAAAATTGGGCTCTATCCTGAACCATTTTTACGTTTTCGCGAGCAACAAGCAACATTTCTTGCACATGCAGGAAATCTACTATTGCTTTAACCTTGAGGCCTTTGAGGCCCACTGAAATGGGAGCCCTAGGCTGGAAACCATACATCAGAGAAAATGGACTAAAACCCATCGCTGAGTGTTTTGCACTGTTATACGTAGACTCAATCATTGGAAGGTACCTTTCCAAATCTGACTGTCTTCTAGACACATATGCCCGAAGCATATCTTCGATAGACTGGTTCGTCCTCTCTGTCTGACCATCTGATTCAGGATGATCAAATGACCCCAAACTTAAAGTGGTCTCTAATTTCTGAAAGACCGCTTGCTAGAATTTGCCAGTGAACTTTGGATCTCGATCACTAACAATGTCATTCGGCAAACCAAATAACCTGAACAACTTTTTAACGAAAAGCTGAGCAAGTTCAGAAGCTTTGACGGTTTGCTTGGTTGGTAAGAACTCCGCCATTTTAGTTAACCTGTCAACTATTACCCAAATGGCATCATTTTGCTTCCCCGTCCGAGTTTGCCCACCACAAAGTCCATGGAAATGCTTTTCCACTTTCTTTCGGGAATTTCCAAGGTCATTAGTAAACCAGCTGCCTTAAGTCTTTCAACTTTATTAACTTGGCATTGTGCACACTTGCGAACATATGCCTCCACTTGACTTTTTAAGTTTGACCAGTAAAAGTTCCTTTTTACCACCGCCTAGGCTCTCAGCCATCTCCTGCCTCACGCTAGCATACATCCTGGCCGTGCACACACTCTCCATTCACCTCCTCCTAGGTAGATAGAATGGATGGCAAATGAGTCCTCCTCCCCTTGTATACCTCCAAGGAGAGAGACTCCAAGCCATGTGCACACCTAGATCATGACACGTGGCAACTATTGTCTGCTTAAAATTAACACCACAATTGTAACCACCACAAATGCTAAGTTCCAGATCAGATCTAGAATGACAACCGGCCTTGAATAGGCCCAATCGCTAAAGCTATATTCAATATGTGAAAATCCTCTGGGATGAGGGGGGATTGGCCATGGTACTCATGCATCACCAATCACCAATCAATTTTTCAAAACCAATCGCATTTTGTCAAGAAACCACAACCCAATTTCAAGAATCCCTCATCCCCACAGGCCATCGCAAAAGCCCACAACCCTCTCTACAACCCTCCACAACCCTCAACTACAAAATAAAAAGGAAGCAGCTGCATACACCAAAGACAATAAATCCATAAACCCCTTGACGGTTAAACCCAAGAGTACTCTTGTAAATAAAAACATCAGACCATAGCACACAAGTCCCTGCTAAAGTCACTTGCAGTCAAGAAATCGTAACACAACACTTTCCAATTCAATGCCATCGCAATTTTACTTGCAACCGGGAATCAAAAAATTCGTTCCAACAAACGCATGTGTCATTCGCCAATTGACTCAAATTACAAGAAATTAGAAGAATGAAATCCCTACAAAATCCTAAAACCCTCTACAACCCTCCACTAAACAAGAAAACAAAGCCCTGTGCATACACCAAAGAAAACAAATCCCCAATCCCTTGATTGTTATGCTCAAGAGTCCAAACAAAACTTTATAGATACAAATATCACACAAGTACCTACTCTTCTCTTCTACGAAAGTTGCTACAACGGAGGAACCTTAACCCAACACTTTCCAACTCAAAGCATCGCAATTTCAGTTGCAACAGGGCATCAAGAAATCTTACAACACAAGTGCCAATTGCCTCCAACTACAAGAACTAAAACCATTAGGCTGCAGCACACATGTCCTACTCTTAACGCTGCCTGGAAAGGAGAAAACCTAACTCAACAGATTGTTATTTCACTTTCACCAGTGGATCAAGAAATCGTACCACCAACAGTCGGCGCCTGCGTCACGCGCCAATTGACCCCAACAACAAGAACGCTTGTTCTAGAGATAGTTGTGCCGCGAAACTGGCCGCCCATGAAAGAGAGGCACAAAAAGATTTCTCAAAACTGTACAAATACGTGCAAAACACCTCCAAACTGATTGTTGATAATAGAGACAGAAGATGTGCCAGGAAAGTAGTCGTTGATGATAGACACAAAAACGCTTCCAAATTGTTGGTGACAAAGACACAGATGTCGCAAGAAACGGATCCCTAAAGAACGAGACACACAAAAGCATTCTGATTCACAAAATGATCAGTGATAACACAGAGATGAGATATCAGCCCATAGCAAACTAAAACAGATCATCGCTGCTAGATACACAGAAGTCCGGAGTAGAAAATAGCAATCTCGTTAATAAAGCACTCAAAATCCAGCTTCTGCGCTTCATGCTGGAATCAGACATTGCATGGAAGTCCGGACTCCGCACTGAAGAACGCAAACAGAGAGAAATCAAGCACAACCCAACCACCTGAAGTTTCTATTTATCCAACAGCAAATCCTGGCCACCTTGTGCGCTTCATGGCGGAATGATACACTGCATGCAACTTGGGCACCGAAAAACGCAAACTAGGAAGCAGATACTGCAATGCTGCATGCAGCACCGCATTGAAAAATGCAAAAAACCAGGAATAGATGGAACACAAAAGGAAGCACAAGTTAGAACGCGTGAACTTTCTATTTAAGCAACATGAAATCATGGCCAGTGCCAACGTTCATTCCGTGCCACATGGCTACTCTATTTGAGGAGAAAGCTTAAATTTGGGTATAGGACAAAATTGTTAACATTTATGATATAAAGTAGTCATTTATGACCTTGAATCTGCACTTATAATAGAATGGATCCATATGAAAGTCTTAATTAATAAATCAATAGAGTATTATAATTCTTCATACTAGGATATCTACCAAACACAGGGAGCAATTGCTTTTTCAAGGAGCATACTAGGAACTGGGAGTTAGAAATTAAGTGCAATCAAATATAGATCTAATTAATTTGTTGAAAGAAAAGTTTTATAAATATTTTAATTAATGATTACGAGATGTTAAATTGTTGACAAAAATAAACAAAAAAATCAAAATATCACTTTAAAGGCCATTACATTTTTTTTTTTTGAAAGCTTAATTTCACTATTAGATATTCACAAATGTACAAAAAACAGACAGCGGCTTCCATGGCCGGAAACTACAGTAATCCCCCAGCAAGATAGTAGCCGTGTCCAGAGAAAAGGTGAGGCCCCACTGCGAGAAAATGTGGCTCAAATCCAACCAAACATGTCGATAACAGTGAAGGAATAAGTGCTCCACCGTTTCTTCAGCCAACTGGCAGAGTGGGCAAAGGCGATCATCAAGGAAAGGCCACTTGGACAGCAAAGGAAGGGATTTGGTAAGGATGTGATAGGCAAGGTACCGTAGCTTCCCTACCGATAGAGAGCGGGCAGTTTGGAGACGGGAGCGCCAGGCAGGCGAAGAGTCAGAGGCTGACCACAGGTGGTTCAGGTAATCCGGGAAAAGAGAGGGAAACTGGTGACGATGCAGGGAAGAATAAGAGAAGAGGGAGGGGGGAAGGGGTGGGTTCCAACCAGAAAGGTCCGCAGATGGGACGCGGAAAATATGAAGCGGGATGGCACAAAAAGCAGCCTGCTTTTCGATAAAGAGAGGGTAGAGAAAGGAAGGACTTGGCAAGGAGGGATATGGACCAACTGAGCAAGGAAAGAAAGGCCTTTAGTGGCTAAAGAAACAGAAAGGCGAGGGTGAGAGCGGAAGAGGGGCTGTGCATTTGGAGGAAAAAGAGAAGAGGTCCAGATGGATTCAGTGGAAGAGAGAGTGGATACATCTCTCCAAGAGAGGAAGGAGCGAAGGAGAAGCAAAAGGTGGGCCAGGTTGGTCAGAACAAAAGAACCTTTGAACTTAAAGGAACAGCCAAAGGCCAGAATACACGCAAGAGTGGGGGGAGATTTTAGCAGAGCCGGAACTGCCGTTGGGAACGGTTCTTGACAGCAGGGTCGGAAATGCCAAGGCCGCCATCCATAGTAGCGGGCGTACACACAGACCAAGGAAGAAGATGACGCTTCCCCGTCCAGAGAAAGCGGCGAAGAGCCTTAGCAAGAGAGTCATGCAAGGCTTGGGTGGCAATGAAAAGAGAAGAGAAAAAGACCGGCAGAGCAGAGAGGATGTGGCGGACAATTAAAACCCAGGATAGAAAGGATAAAAAACGAGGGTCCCAATTGGCTAACTTGTTAGAAAATGAGCGAAGGAATCACTGAGTGCGCTGGGAAGAAGATAAATGAATACCAAAAGGAATGCCCAAAAGGCGGGTGATTGTACCATGAGAGACAATGCGAAGTCCGAGAGCTGAGACCCAATCGGGCACAATATTATGAATAACATGGAGTTCAGACTTCCGAGTATTAAGAAGGGAGGAAGAACAATAACAAAACTCTTGAAAGAGGGATAACAATCGGAGGACATGCGGTTCAGAGAGGAGGGAGAGGAGGGTGACATCATCAGCAAAGAGCTGATGCGAGAGCGGCCCCAAGGAGTGAGGCCCGGAGAAATACCGGAGAGCGAGGCAGCTTCATGGAAAGCACGAGGCACACACGAAGTTCAAAAAAGACAAGGAAAAGCCAAGAGCTCGACAAGAAGCCCAAATATAGTCCCAGCCGAGCCGATCAAAGGCTTTGTCCAAGTCTAGACGAAGGAAAAGAGCAGGGACGGCCGAGGCAGCAAGAGAGTCCACAGCCTTCCAAACGTTGAGGATAGAATCCATAATATTTCGACCTTTGACAATCCAAACTGCTCAGGAGAAAGGAGAGAATGAAGAAGGGGAGATAGACGGCGAGCCATGGCTTTGGCCAAGATCTTATAGGAGGTATTTAACATAGTGAGTGGACGGAAATCTAAGATCAGCAGAGGCAAGAAAACTTTGGGGATGAATTTGATCCGGCCTTCAGACATGAACGCAGGCAGGACCGAAGCAGAGCAAGAGAGGTTGGCAACATGAAGCAGCCCTGGGCCCAACAACTCCCAGAACTGGAGGAAAAATTTAGGGATAACTCCATTTGGTCCAGGAGTTTTGCCAGATTGTGATAGCACCAGGGACGGAAAGCGAGTGAATAAAGGAGGAAGATTACTTCCGCTCGTAAGGCATGAACGAAGAAGGAAGAAGGCAAATCACTCTGGCAAAGCCAGTTGAGTTTCGAGCGAAGCATAAGGCCAGTGGCAAGGTGATAATCATGGCGACGCAAAATGTTTTGGCAGCGCAGCTGAAGATCCAAGTAAAGCGTGGAGTCCTTAGCAGAAGTTTGGGCCGCAGTTATGCCTTGAAGGAGGGTTACCGCCAAGGAGCAAAGCCGGGAATGAGAGCGAGAGAGTGGTTGGCCAGCATGTCTAAGAAAGGCAGAGCCGTTAGTAAGCATGGCAGCAAAGGAGGAGGAAGAGACAAGGGTAGCCTGCAGCGCGTCTCGTACGGCCGGAGAAGACAGGAGAGTGGAATTCATGATGTAGGGAGAGTGAAAAGAGTTGGCCAGAAGGGTGAGAAATGAACAATGAAGTAGAACAGGACTGTGATCAGAGAGGGTGGTAAATTGATGAGTCTCAGTGTCCAAGAGACAAAGCCAGTTAGCAGAAGAGAAAAGGTAAAAACGGTCTAACCTTGCCGAATGGAAAGACAGTCCCAGCCTACAGTTAGTCCAAGTGTGATGCAGGAACTATTGCAAGACATGAGAGGCATCAAGAAGAGAGTGAGAGGACTGAAACGAAGACCAGACAACATATTCAGAGGGTAGGATAGCATGCAGCCCATCAGAAGGATCAAGATACATGTTAAAATCCCCTAAAACAATCAAGCGGTCGTCTAGGGTAGGCGGCAAGGACGACCAAAAGTCAATGTGTTCAAAAGTAAGACAGCTAGCATAGAGGTTAAACACAGAGAAGGTTAAACCTAGCTTGCAAAGGGAAAGAAGGACCCACTTGCCAGCTGAATCTGAAAAAGTGGAGAGCACCTGCCAATCACGAGAAACAAGCGTTAGAACTCCCCCCCCTGAGTGCCTTGGGCAGGAGAAACACCATAATGAAAGGTGGCCGCAAATTTCTTGATAAGGCAGTGTTGATTAAATTCCCACAGTTTTGTCTCTTGCAAGGCCAGCAACTCAAGAAGGAGCTTGGCCCTTAAGTCCCTCTTCACTATAGTAAGCCTGTTATAGGCTTTCATCGTCGTAGAATGTTTCTTAGTGATGGTTGCAACCGCAGGCACTCTGGCAGGCAGAGCCGCTGAAGGGAGCGCCCGCGAGCCCGGGCTAGTACGGGCTGCCATGGATAGAGAGGGTGCTGCCACAGAGGGAGGTATCAGCCCCTGCACCAAGGGAAAGGGCGTCCGTAGCAGAGCATCAGGTTGGTCCTCAAGATAATCTGCCCAGCGAGTCAACTCAGCAGGCTGTAGATCAGAACTGGGACACACAGGCTAGGGAGGCTGTGTGCCGGTGAGTGCCGCCGAAACCAGAGGCTCTTCAGTATTAGAGGAGGACTCCACAGGGTGAAGGAACAAGAGCCTGCTGCTCGCTCGGCAAGACAACCATCAAACCAATCAGGAGGCACCACTGGAGGCGAAACAGGGGGGTTGGCCACATGCCGAGAGGGCCGACCCAACAATACAGGTGCATCAAAGGGAGTAGGTAGCAGAGGAGGCAAAGACGACACTCCCGAAGCAACCTTGAAGGTTGGCCCGGGCGGATGGACATCAACAACTCCTAGCAAGAGAGGGGCATTCGAGCGTTGCGGAGGTAAGCACCGAGCAGGAAGGGGACAGTTTGCCACCATATGCCCAAGGCGGCGACATCTGTAATAGGAGTCCGGGAGTCCTTTAAAAATATCTGGCCGCACATATGACTGATCAGCAGAAAAGAAGAGAACCTACTCGACCAGAGGCTGAGATTGCTTCCAAAGGGGACAAGCATGGACATGAGGCGAAGGATTGTGGGCTTTCTAGGGTTGCAAGAGAAGCACCTTCCCTATGCTATCCAGAACCAGGTCCAATGCAGGTAGAAACTTGAGCGGAAAGAACGGGAGCTCCACCCATACAGGGACTTCCAGTTGAGAGGTGTCATCAATGGAAAAGGAATCAGTGTAGTGGTTTACATAAACTGGGTTCCCCCCAAAGAGATAACGCCCATCTTCCAACACCGAATTAACTTGATCTGCACTTCCCAAAGTAAAAAAGAAAAACCCCTTGCCCAACGACTGAGAGCGCCTAACACTTTCACATTGAGAGGGCCCCACTGTATCTCCCCAAACCTCTTAGCCCCATCTGCATAGGGGGTTTTCTCCATGAAATACGTAACCACAGTAATATCAGCAAGCTGCAGGATGAAGCTGAAAGGAACGCACCTTCAGATTAGCAGACGAAGTGGAATTGTCAGATCGGCGAGCATATCCGCTATCTGCGCCGCCATCTGTATGAGAGAGAGCAGGGCCGGTGTTGCCGGAGGGTGTATTTGAGCCTGCTCCAAAAGTTCTTGAAAGGTGTCTTGAATGCAATAGGGGTGATGAGGCTGCTGCTTCCCCTGCCCGGCAGGCCTGGAGGTAGGAGACCATACTCGTTGCCATCGGAGCTTGCGTTTGAGAGGATGGGGGCGCCTGGCATGGAGAGGGACAAAAGGCACCACCTTCAACAACCTGGCAGACCTGTGGGGTTGCAGTCTGGAGACCCCCTGGTACTGCTTCTTGACAGACTTGCGCTTGTTGGGGCCCACCTTGTCTGTTGAGGAAGGAGGCCATGATTTTGTTGACATAGGGTGAGGCAGGGATATCAAATCCGCCATGCTGGCTGAGAACCGGACTCCAAGAGGCAGAAGAAGGCAGACAGCTGACCAAGTGCTGAGAGTGAGAATCTGCCAACTCCACAACAGCAGACATAGGAGGGGAAGCAAGTAGAGCAGAGAAAAGAGGAGAGGGGGGATGCACCGCCAAATCAGCAGAAGGAGGGTAGCGCAGCGCAGTAGAGCTCAACGTCTCCGAGAGAGCATGGAGGTCCAGACCAGGAGCAAGACAATCACAATCCAAGCGCGGCCTAGAGTGAGGTGATGAAGGAGCATGAGAGGGGGGAGAGAGCAGCTCCATCGAACACTCTGAAGCGTGCTATAAAACTGAGGCAATACCACTCGTGCGAGGAGGAGCCATCCCCTCCAAGCGCTCGGGTTCACCATCGCCAATCCCCCCTAAGTCCATGTCCACGTCGGGTGGAAACCCTTCCTCCACCATCTCCATCGTTTCTGCCACTAAATTTAATATAGTATTAGTTTTACATTTAATGGAATACTTTTACGCACTTATAGATGTAATAGGATATTTGGACATATATACTAAAACTATTTGGGACTTCGGGCAGCGTGAGCTGCTCGGAAACCCAAGTTTTTTTTTTGCAACTAATAAAAGGAGGCCTCGGGCAGGGAGGAGGGGCACTGGCACTGGCAGGGAGAGGGCCGTGGGCATGGACTGGGGGGAGGGGGGCACCCTTATATTTTGAATTTTCCCGCCCACCGATGAGCGGGTAGGCGTACTAGTGTTCATCGAATAAAAAAATCGATGACGACCTTTACATGATAAAATGCAAGTGTTATATATATCTATATACACTGTGAAGAATTTTAGATCATTATGATTCAATCCACTTGAATGATCTTTGGTTACAAAGAGAAATACACTACCAATCTCACCAATGTAGAAAAATCAGCATCTACACACAAAATGAGATGCAAACACTAATAGAACTTGATCAAACTTGAATGATATGATAAAGTACTATTGTTGTCCGTACAAAACCAGCAAGCTACTATCATTCACACATGTGAAACCGAAAATAGCAATTATAGATCATTCTACACATAAAATTGCATGCAATCACAAGCATAGTGCACCAATGGATAGTAGAACCCAAGAGAACCATGTATAAGCATGAAATGAGATAGAGAAGAGAGAAGATCACTCTCTCCACGAGTTACATCCTTTTATAGTAGGTCCAGAACCTATTTGGCCACTTGGCTTTGCCTCCAAAATGCTAACCCTACTATTTTTGGGTCTAGACTCAAAGTACTCAACATTCAAATTTGAATCTACTCAAACTCGCCTTCTAACTTTCTCACACTTTCAAAAAGTGTTTATTCAAATGAAATTTAGACTAATGAACTTTGAAAAGTCAATCTCTAAGTCTAAAAACAAAGTTGGCCTCAATATGCCAAATATGGAAATATAACAAATATGATCAAATTAGTTGAATCTTTCACACTCCCTCTTCAACTAGTTTTAGCATGGACTTTGATAACACTCCAAGTGATGTCCTATGCTTCATGAACAAGTCCTTTCCCAATGCTTTGGTGAAGATATCAGCTACACATTCCCTTGAGGACACATGTTGAAGCTCCACCTCCTTTGCAATGACTTGCTCCCTCACAAAATGTTGCAATATAATTTCAATGAGCCATGAAGAATCACATAGAATGTAAATGAAAAGATTCCACCATGCTTCCAACTCTGAAGTCTCTGAAAAAATACAGCAAACAAACAATAAATGTGAGTGATCAACTTTTTCTTGCATGTTTCCTCCTTCTTTGTCCTTTGTTGGCATGTATCCACCATGACACTCCATGAATGAGCCTCCATCTCCATCTTGCCATAAGATGCCATCATCACTTGATGACTTGACCATAAATGAGTGACATAATGAGCCTCCAATAGATTCATTTCCATCAACAAAACCAGCCAAGAATGTTAGCACAAATCCAACATCAAAATGATGGTCACAAATCTAGCTAGTTTTACCATATCTTGACAATTTGCACACATCCACATGAAAATGCTTAATCATGAGATAGAACAAGTAAAGTAGACTTGAACAACACTTCCTTGCTACTCCTTTGACCTTACTTGAGTCTTTAATAAGCTGCAAAAACATATCCATAACATCTTTTCCAATAGACCCTCCTTTGATGCTCTTGACTAGCAAAGGGCATTTTCTCACAAAGGACATCGGAATCGAGCTGCCGCAATGGTCCTATGGGTTCATGTCAAGTCCACAAACCTGTGGACACCTCCCGTTCAAATTTTTGACCATTTTTGACTAAATCCGACTATTTTCTAGCTCGATGGGCCTAAAATCCTAGCACTACGTTTAGGATTTCTGGTTTGGACGCGTGTTTCGCTATAAGTATTGAACCGTTTGGAGGCCAGTTTAGTCTTGTAAGTTTGTCTCGGTGTGCAGCACAGGATGGAATAGACTTCCTACAAAATGGATTTCATTCACTGACACTGGACCAGTTCTCGGGGATGTTGGAAAGTAGTCAATTTAGTGGCATTCCCCCCGACAGAAAGGGCATTTTTGGACAAACGACATCGAAATTGAGCTGCAAATGGTCCTATGGGCCACGAACTTGTCGACACCTTCGTCCGAAGTTCTTACCATTTTTGACTAAATCCGACCAATTCATGGCTCGACGAGCCTAGAGTCCCAGCACTACATTTAGGGTTTCTGGTTCGGACGTTCGTATCGGTGTGCAGCACAGGACGAAACAGACGGTCTGAAAAATGAATTTCGTTCGGCGACACTAGACCGGTTCTCGGGGATGCTAGAAAGTAGTCCATTTAGTGGCATTCCCCTCGACAAAAAGGTCATTGCCGGACAAATAGCGTCAAAATTGAGCTGCAAATGGTCCTGTGGGTTTGTGTCGAGCCCATGAACTTGTGGACACCTCTCATCTAAGGTTCTAACTGTGTCTCACTGAATGTGACCAATTCTTGGCTCTGCGGGCCATAACTGCTTTTAGAGTTTCTAGTTCGGACGCACGTTTCTCTGTGAGGATAGTTCAGAGAGCGTGAATTATGAATTTGTTTGGGGCTGAAACAAGTGCTACCCTTACTAAAGCTCAGAAAAGATCTGCCTTGTAATCCTATAAGTTCGATGTTTGAAAAGCCAATAGACCTTTGAGCTAGAAAAATGGCAGCAAAGTTGTTGGAATTTGAGAAAAAGTGCAGAGAGCTAAGAGAAATTAGTAGGCGATCTGTTAGGCCAGCTAAATATAGGTGCAGGTGAGTGAAAATAAAAAATGGAGGGAAAAAACCCAAGACTATGCTTGCACTCTCAACTAATTGCAACAGTCCATTCAAAGCTTGGAATTGTTCTATGATGTCTTATTAGCTATTGATATATACAATCACTATCTTACCTCCTCACATAAAGTATTCACATTCATTGGCAGAGCTTGAAGACACTTTTGGAATGTTCCCCTCATCAAAGATGACATCTCTACCAACAATCACTTTGTTAGTAGAAGGAATGTAAACCTTGTAGGCTTTACTCACCTCACTATATCCAACAAAAATACCTCTTCTTGAAGATGGATCCTCCTTGGTCTTATCATCAAGAGTAATGTTGACATAGCATGTGCATCCAAAGGTTCTTAGAAAGTTGACACTCGGCCTCCTCTTGAATAGCATCTCAAAAGGTGTCCTTCCATCCAAAATAGCACTCGGCCACCTATTGCACAAGAAATTGGCACGCAACAAAGCTTGATCCCAAAATGGTTTGTCAAGATTAGCACTTAACCTCATAGCTTTAGCACTTTCACATAGAGTCCTATTCTTCCTTTCAGCCACTCCATTTTGTTGTGGGGTCCTTGATGTTGTATACTCCCTCTTGATCCCATGCTCATCACAAAAGGCCTTGAACTTGGTAGAAAAATCAGGTAGAGGCCTATGTACTTAAATGTACTAAGAGCCAGTTAAATAAAGCATAGCGGCTAAAAGCTAGTGGCCTATTACATCATTTAGATATTCCTACCGGAAAGTGAGAAAGTATATCTATGGATTTTGTGGTCGGGCTTCCACGTACAAGGAAGGGCCACGATTCGGTTTGGGTCATTGTTGACATACTTACAAAGTTTGCTCAATTTATCCCAACGAAAACTATTGTTAAAGCTTCAAAATTAGCTCAACTGTTTGTTGAGAAGCTTTTTCGACTATACGGGCTTCCTTGCGATATTGTTAGTGACCGTGACCCAAAATTCACTGGAAATTTTTGGCAAGCAGTATTTGAATAGTTGGAAACAACTTTAAGTATAAGTTCTACAGATCATCCGGAATCAGACGGTCAAACAGAAAGGACCAATCAGACGATGGAGGATATGCTTCGAGCATATGTGGGCCATCTACAGTCTGATTGGGAACAATACCTTCAACTGGTGGAATTTGCATATAACAGTGCAAAACATTCAGCGATCGGATTCAGCTCTTTCCATGCTTGTGTATGGTTTTCAACCTCGATCACCAATTTGTGTTGGCATGAAAAATTTACGAGTGCAAGCCGCAGATGATCTCCTTGTGGATATGCAAGAAATAATACAACTGGCTAAAGATAGCATAAGAAGTGCCCAAGACACGGCAAGGCACTATGTTGATCTATCTTTGAAGCACAAGGTATTTATGGTCAACAATTGGGTGTTTTTTAGAGTCCTTAGTCACTCTAGGGGCTTGAAAACTATTAAGTGTGCAAAGTTGACATCTAGGTATTGCAGTCCTTTTAAGGTTATCCAAGTGATAAACAAGGTCACATGCAAACTAGACCTTCCAGCTAATGTTGGAATTCATCATGTTTTCCACGTTAGTTAGTTAAAACCCTCGTTGGGGGTTGGGGAGACCTTGGTCCATGTGTCATAAATGGTGAACTCCTGCAACTTTGCCACAATACGAACACGAAGCGAAGGTCGAACGAGAACAGTTCGCAAAAGTCAACGTGCCTTGACTCGAAGGACGAATGATTCGCGAATCATTTGTGAATCGTAAACATACCTCCAGGACCGCAACCACAAAGGGACGCAAAACGAAAGGTTACGAAAGAAACAAAAAGAACAAAAGCAAACGAAGGAGAATCTTTCGTGCTGCCAGCTGGCAACTCAATGGGCTTGAAGTTGTAGCCTTCATGCCCAACTGAAACGAGTGGCAACGATGGAGAGTAACTGATTAGTTGATTAGCCATAACTAGTCTTGTGATTCTACGTTTAGCTATCTTGTAAACTCCACACAGTGGAGATATAAACTATCCTTTCTGGATCATAAATAAGAAGAAGAGAATAGACAAAATTTCTGTAAGAGACAGAGAAAGACATAGCGAGTAGAGCAAAAAAGAAAAATACTAGAAACGAAAGAGTTGTGCATGAAAGTCTGCCAACGAGCAGAACACAGTGAAGGAGCAGAGTGTCATTCCGCCAACGAGCGAGACATTGACGATCTCGCTCTAAAAATTAAACTCATAATACAGTTGCTCTATTTTCGTGCATCTCCTTGTCTTGCGTCGTTTGTCTTGATTGCTAGAATAGAATGTGTTCTGTGATGTGCAGTCGTGTGTCTAGGTTCTTGTGAAGCTTCTGCGCAAAAGAAAATTTAAAGACACAAAATCATTCGCGAATACGAAAACGAAAAAAAATAGTTTCGCTTTCGCAACACCCTGTGGAAGATCTAGTGGAACTTCTTCGTGATGAGTCCGTGAGTGGACCACCTGAACCCAAGGCGATTGTTAATAGCCGGCAGAGGACTCTATGGAGTGGAGTGCTTCGAGAATTTTTAGTCAAGTGCAGGGACAAATCAGAAGAAGAGGATACCTGAGAAATTGAGGCTGATCTCCAGAAGAATTTTTGAAATTTTCTCCTACAAGGAAAAATTTAAGTTTAGGGGGAAGGAATGTTGCATACCTATGTAACTAGCAGTACTTCAAACCCCTATTGGTCCATTTAGTGTTGGGGGCTAAATGGCAAATTACCCTTGGATAAGGGTTACCCTTAGGATTAAGGGTATGTGCCTTTGGATAAGGACAGACAAGTGACTATATCTTGGTCTGAGGTATGGAGTCACGTGATCCTTGGATAAGGGATACCCTTAGGATTAAGGATAGGTGCCTTAGATTAAGGTACTAGTGTCCTTGGCTAAGGGCAGGTAGGTGTCTATGCCTTGGATGGAGGTATGGAACCTAGAGAGGTGTTAGAAAGTCGTTAGATGACTATTTTTCTAAACCTTGGGCCTCAACCTTGAACCAACTCACTTTAATGGTCTAGGACCAAAGTATACATGCACAACTTGGGCATTGGGACGTAGTAGAAGGGCGCACTTCCAATGGGTCCAATGAGTTCCCAACTCCCACGAGAAAGGCATTCAAAGAGTCATAGGTTATGGAAGGAGTCTCTTGACTTTCCATAAGCCTATGGAGGTTCTTTAACTCTTCTAGGTTTCTCTCTCTTTCACTGGATGGGCATGGAACTCCATAGTGCACTGGAGGAGTCCATGGGCCATCTATATGAGGGTAGTAGGGCACCCATTGGGGGGAGGAGAGATTTCTCTTGCTTGCTTTGCTTATGCTCTAGTGTTGCTACTAGTGTGTAGAGTACTTTCTTGTGTGTAGTATGCTTAGGGTTTGGATCTTGCTTATGGTATGGGACATAAGTAGGGTTTGGATCTTGAGTATGCTATAGTCTGTTGTGGTATGCTTGTGATTTGTTTATGGTTAGCAAGGGAGTGCTAGATAGGTCTTGCTTGGAGCTTGGATCTAGCTATGGTTGGGTGGTGAATACTTGAGGCTAGCTTGTTATCTATCTTTGTGTTTAAGAGTAGGGACACAGGTGGAAGAGAGATCCTTGGAGGCTTGCAGATCCTTACTTGCAGGTGGAGGAATCCTAGCTGGGAGTTGGGGAGCATCTTGGAGCTTGCAGGTTGCTTGGAGGACATTTGGAGGCTCTACCTTGGACTTGGAGGACTTCCTCACCTCTACTTGTAAACAAGGCTATAGAGCTTTGTTTACTGCTAGTCAATGTACTATTATTGATGGGAATTTCAATGAAATCCTCTCTGCACACAAAAAAGAAAATTTGTTATCTTGAGACATGATTGTGCACATTTTGTGAGTAATTCTGATGCTCATGTTTGGAATCAAAGATTAGGTCATTTAAACATGAGGCCTATCTTGTACCTGCATCTCAATTCTGGTCAAGGACATGAATATTAATGTTGTCTCCACAGCAAAACAGATTGTTTGTGAAATGTGCTTACTAGGGAAACAACCTAGAACAAAATTTTCAAAAGGACAAGCCAAAAGAGCGAAGTCCATTATGTCATTGATCCACAATGACTTATGTGGTCCAATGAGCGTACCCTCTTTGGGTCAAGCTCTATATTTCATCACTGTCATGTGCCAAATCCCAAACTAATAGCAATTACAATAGAAGTAAAGCTAATAGCAAGAAAAGAACCAGACAATCATGATAACATATTCATAAAAAGTTAGAAACACGGAGATCACCATAGAATCACATTAGCAATGAAAGAAAGAGTACAATCAATGGAAATGGAGCATTCATTCATGTGGATAGGGCACATGAGACCTAGCAATGAAGATCCCTATGGCTCACATTCACAAGGAAGCTAGAAGCTCTCACTTGCAAATGAGCCAAAAAGTGATTGTCTCTTTATAGATCCAAAGCTGTCAAATTGAAGTCATTTTGTTGGCTATGGAGGAAAATTGATGGTCGAAGAAGAGTTTGATAAAGTACCATATTGCTTGTTGGCAAGCAATCTGTATGGAATGGACAGAGTGTATCATCGCAATATCCTCTTTTGTCTGCTTCCTCGACATCATAATAGATTGGATAATCTATCCAATTCCTTTAGGATCGTGTTTTGGCATTGCATCCGGTTGTGCTGGTCTGAAGATTTTTTCATGTTGTTGGGTAGCCACTTTGTTGTTCAATCCAAATGCTTCAATGATAATCATAAGCCTTGCATCTAAATTGTTAAGATCCTGCGTGAAGGAATTATCAGCATAATCAATCTCCAATATAGAAACCAATACGTTTTGATTGATCATCTTTGGAAATGACAAATTATATTTTGGATGGACATTCATTTCCAAGAACATCAAGTGGATGAGATGCTTGCAAAGAGTGAGGATATCTCTTTCACTCAAAGTCCCTACGAAAAATATTTCGTAGATTACATCATCATGTTCAGAAATATTAAAAACTTTAATATTTTGAACCACAAACTGGAAAATTTGATATAATGGATCTTTGATTGTTTGTCCCATCTCATATCTAGGACAATTTCTAGCTTGTATATTACCAGTTTCATCACATTCTGTTGTGCCCTCTATATTGAATGTGAAACATTCATATAGATCAGTTTTATTCTTGTCTATTAATTCCATTTCACAAGAAGTATTAGACAAGTCTTCTGGTTGAACGTGATGCAACGGTTGTTGTGATCTCAAGGAAAATGAGGTCCTTGAGTGATTTGCCTCATTGGCAGTTTCATTGTCTGAATTGGCCTTTGCACTGCTCAATTGATAATCAATATTGAAAACAAAAATATTGCCCTCATAATCTTCGCATTGTGTTCGTTGTCCTCAGCTAATTTTTGGTGCCCTTGCATTGACATTGTGCTGCATTTGGAATTGTCTTGTTTGGTTCAAATTGGGAATTCCATCTATGTTGCCGATCCTGTGCACATTCCATAGCATTGCATAAATGTTGATTGGCCATCTCTTGTGAATTCAATGGGAAATCAAAAGCTGCTGATGAAATTGGCTGATCTATTTGTTGAAAAAGCTTTCCCATTGTCGATAGTTGTTATTCTTTATCATGTTGCAATTCCAAATCGTTCATTGATGATGTTGATGAAGAATCATCTTTATCATCATTTCGTACTTCCAACTCATCCTCTGCTGATGTTGATGATGATTCATCACAATCATTTGCCCTATCATTTTGCTGGATTCTTGGATTAACAGTTTTTATCAATTGAACCTTAGGCGCTTTGTTCTGATCCTTTAGCTTTTGTAACTACCCTATCATTTTGTTGATATTTAATATCCCACGTATCTCCAAAGTGCGCTCTAGTGGTGTGAAGTATTCTGTCACAGCTTCACGTTGACCCTTGTTCAGTTCATCTTCTATGGTGTGAGCATGTGATCTTATATCAGATAACGACATTATCCAAGTCTCCTGATATATATCCTTAGATAAACAAGCTCTTATCTCATGCTTCAAGCCTAAAATAAAATGCATTGTATTAAATTCCTCCACTGAGTAACCATATCTGTCCATTATCTGATGGAAGTCATTGAAATAGCTCTCCACAGTAGACGTATGTTGGGTAGAATGCCATACTTGGTCGTCTGTACATTTGAATTCTTCGATGCACTTTTGTACAAAAATGGGCCATTTATCAGTGGTAACATGAGATTCTTCACACTACATCCAATGCCACCACCAAATTTTTGCAGATCCATCAAGGTATGTTCCTGCAAATTGAATCTTGTCATGGTCGCTATTTGGATGTGATTGAAAATACCTGTCAAAGTTGTCCAACCATGTTCTCACATCCATGTGAGCAATTCTACCATCAAACTTGTGAAAGATATATTGTCTCTACACAATCGTTGTGTCCACCATAGCCTAGGAAGATTGGTCCACATGAGGATGTTGGTAATGGTGACGTTCTGATTGATGCGCATTTAGCTGCTCATCGTCACTGTCACTACTATAAACACCACCACTTGGATTATGTTGACTGATCTGGTAAACTTGTTGATCATTATAATCATCAAAATGTGTTTCATTATATTTCAGATAGTCTCCATATGACACTTGTTCGCATTGATTGGATTTGTCATCGTTGTGCTCATAATACTGATCTTCAAAATCATAGCTAGATTGATCTTCGTATTCAGACTCACCGTCATCTATATACTCAAAATCGAAATCCACATACATCTTGACAATTGAAGGGCTGGTAAGTTACGATATAGTAAGCTGAAGTTGATGTGCAATGGACTTTGATAAATAGCTGAAATGCTCTTTTTTTCCACCCACTTAAAACTCAGAGTTCTACTATGAGTGAAATTGAAAAGGAAAAATCTTGTAGGTCACATGAAACTGAGCACTTTTAATTTTTATAGCATTCAATTCTGAGCTCAGACGGAGACGATATGAGGATTTGAAAATAAGCCAATAATATAAAAGGAAATTTGATTGAGGGAGAAAGAAGGGGTCTTAAGAAAATATAAATGGAAAAATAATGATTACAAAATTTCAATAACTTTTCGGTGTTCTCTCGTTGTTCTGATCACTTTTTGTTTTTACTCCACTGAAATCCGATCCCAAACAAGAAAGTTATAGGGGTTTAAAGAATGAGAAAAAAAAACTAAATAAACAACTTAGAGCAAAGGGGTTTTTAAAAAAACTACAAATTGGATTCTATAAAGTTTGAAATCCATGAGATGTTTTGGTGCTCGGGAGAAATTAATAGGAACCGAAAAAAAAATTAAAAATCTACGAGCAAATGTTTTTTTCTTCTTGCGGCTGCTTCTATGTAGTTGGGTGGTCGTGGAAGAAACCTGGACCGAGTTAGTTTGTTGGAGAGTTAATATCTCAACTGTATACCGTCGCCCAATTCACAAGAGCTGGAAGGCCGGTTCCAACTGAGCATGTTGGTGTATTGGGCTTGAAGGACAAGTGAAGGAGACTCCTCAGCAAAGAACTAGAAAATGCTTATCACTTACTACAGGAAGGCCTTAATACTTATCACTCCAACATCTTGAGCACATAACAGTCCTCCAAAGCCTAGATTTGCAGCTTTCCGCATGACATCCACAGGAAAGTGCTTATGCTCATCCCACTCTGCTGCAAATGGAAGTAGCTCCTTCCTTGCAAACTCTATTGCAAGCGCTTGAAATTGAAGTTGATCACTTGTCAGCCTGTGTTGATTCCATGCATGAATTTTACTCCAAGCTGATTCATGCACTGCGGAAGGAGAGATCTCAGCCACTGAGGTTGAGAAGTGCTTGTTGATGCCGCTAGTGAGTGAAACAAGGAACTTTCATTTCTTTGCTTGATTCTTCTTGAGGTATTTCACAAGTGGTATTCGGATCTGAGAGTCTGAAATGGATTTTAGTGAGCAGATTCAAGAATTGGAACTAAAATATATCAGTTGCACCTAGATGTATTTTCCCAATTAATGGCCATGGTTACAACAGACTTTCAAGGTAGTCGGAAGAGAAGTAGTCGGGAGTAGCGTGGAGAGTGGATAGATTTAGGTTAGGCTTTAGGGTTAGGGTAGTTTTAGGCTAGGTTAGGGCTTAAGGTAGGTCGGATTAGGTTTGTTTTTTTTAATTTTAAAATTGAACTTCAAAATGATCAAAAAAATTTACAAGCAAAGCAAAGCTTCAGAATTGAAGTGTTGAAGTGATTCTCTCTCACTTAGTAAAAAAAATTTCCAAAATTCTGGCAATTCTGACCCATCTCCACTAATTTGATCATAACTTACTCAATATTGATCCAAATCAGACAAACTCAGTACCCCTAAAAAGCTAACAACAAGATCTATTAGTCTATGGATCAGATCAATGACTGAATGTGATTTGATAGGTCAAACAGGTCTGAAAATTTTGAAGAAAGAAAACTAACAAAACTAGAGCTAGGAATCAAGAATTGTCATAACTTTTTGGATACTAATCCAAATGACCTGCCATATGGATCAGATCAAAGCTGAAACAATGCTCTAAAATCTCTTGTAAAGAAACTTGAAATAAAAACTCAGATCAAATTTGAAAAATTCAAATCAATTGAAAGAAAAATCCTAGTCACCTATTTTGATAGCTTTTGGGAAAAGTGCAATAACTTTTGCATCTCTTATCCAAATGCCTTGAAAATTGGTGAAAATGAAAGCTAAGAAAAGCTCTACAAAGCTATTAAATCAAATTAGAAATGAAAAACAAAATTGAATTCCAAACATTGGTCGGAGCAGACCTGAAAATTTCAAAGTTAGAAATTAGCAAAAAGAAAGCTACAAAAGCAATAAACTTATCAAATATAATGAAATTCACGTAGAATCATCATGAATTTAGAATCTATACTTTGATACCAAGAAATGTCATGTGCCAAATCCCAAACTAATATCAATTGCAATAGAAGTCAAGCTAATAGCAAGAAAAGAACAAGACAATCATGATAGCATATCAATAGAAAGCTAGAAACATGGAGATCACCATAGAATCACATTAGTAATGAAAGAAGAAGTACAATCAATGGAAATGGAGCATTCATTCATGTGGATAGGGCACATGAGACTAGCAATGAGGATCCCTATGGCTCACATTCACAAGGAAGCTAGAAGCTCTCACTTGCAAATGAGCCAAAAGATTCGCAAAATGATGTCTCTTGCCTAGTTATAGACAATGCTCTTACTTAACTTAACTTAACTTAATTATCTTGAGGGATAGTTAGCCCTTGTTAAGGATTATTTAAACTACATTGGGCCCTATTGGCCTATTATCCTTGTTAGTTACTTTGAAGGGCCTAAAGAGGGAATCGTCTTGTTCTTAAGACTAATAGCTCCTTTTGGGCCTACAAAGCTTACAATGGATATTATATTGCATTGATAAGCACTGACTCTACTAAAGGTATTGATGACTTCTCCCGATTCATTAGAATCATGTTCATAAAAAACAAGTTTTCAGAGAATTCAAGCAGTTTGCTGAGACCCAAACGAGTCAAAGGATCAAGACCCTACGATTTGATTCAGGGGGAGAGTACATGTCTAATGAAATGGAGGACTATCTATCATCATGTAGCATGCACCATCAGTTCATAGCTAGCTACACACCACAACAGAATGGCATAGTTGAGCGAAAGAATCGAATATTGTTGGAAGCTGCACGATTCATGACAGCCAATGCTCAGTTACGCAAGAACTTTTGGGCTAAAGCAATTTCTACAGCCTGTTATCTGCAGAATTATTCCAGCACAAAGGCAGTCGACTCCATAACACCGTTTGAAGCCTACTACGGCTACCAACCAAGTCTCAAACATCTATGTGTGTTTGGATGTCTCTGCTATGCACAAATATCGTCTGATCTGAGGAAGAAACTTGACCCAGTAAGCTGTAAGTATATTTTCATTGGCTACTCAACATCACATAAGGCATACCGCATTTATGATGTTGATACATGTCAAATCTCAGTCAACCGCGATGTTGTCTTTCTTGAAGACAAATTTCATGATCTCAAGCAAAAACGGGAAATGCAGGAGTCTGTTCCAACAACTCCATTCACCGTCGATAGGCCCAGACCTACAATCATTCAACCACAAGCTGAAGATATCCCAGTCATTCACCCAGGAGAAATATCTGCTCAAGCACCTGTAGTTCGAAGATCTACACGACAACGACAGCAACCTGATCGTTTCGTCCCTTAGACGTTCATCAGTCATGATGAACCTATCACTGTTGTAGATGCACTGTCTATGTCAGATGTAGACAATTGAAAAGCCGCTATGGATGCTGAGTACGATTCCTTGATGAAGATCTGGAGTATTATTAATCCTCCTGCAGGTATAAAATTGATTGACTCTAAGGGGATCTTCATGCTAAAGCTTAAGCCAGATGGATCAATATCCAAATAAAAAGTTAGATTATTTGTTAAAGAATTTGAGCAAGTTTTTGGAATAGATTACATTGACACCTTCAGTCCAGTGGTAAAACATCAATCTATTTGCACCTTGCTAGCTATAGTTGCTGCAGAAGTCTTGGACATTCACCAGATGGACATCCAGACAATGTTCCTTCACAAATATATATAAGATTAAATATTCATTTGTCAACTAGAAGGTTACGTTCTTCAAGGCCAAGAACATTTGTTTGTAAATTGCATAAGACACTATATGGCCTCAAGCAAGCTCCTAGGGCTTGGTATGATAAAAATCAATTACTTCTTGATGCAGCATAATTTTAGTTCTTGCTCCGCATACTCAAATGTGTATCTCAAGCGTAAAGGGTCAAGCTATGCTATAATAACATTATACATTGACGATTATTTAATCATCAGCAATTCAAGTCAGTTACTACATGAAACAAAATCTTTGCTTTCATCAAAATTTGTGATGACTATATCTAAATAGTGTACTTCGCATATATGGCATGGAGGACTGCAAACCGATAGACACACCCATGGATACAGCATCCAAGTTTTCTAAAGACATGTGCCCCAGAACTCAAGCAGATCAGCAAGAAATGTGCAAATATCCTTATCAGTCTGTCATAGGATCTATAACGTATTATGTGATCTGCACACGACTTGATCTAGCCTATCGTAGTAAGCACATTATCTCAATACATGTCCAATCCAGGCCTACAACATCAGAAGGCTCTGCAAAGAGTATTGAAGTACATCCAAGCTACGAAGCACTATGCTTTGAAAACAGAAGATGCACTTTTGTTGGGACCAGAAAATCCACATCAGGTTATATTTGTTTCCTTGCAGGAGGACCCATTTCATGAAATAGCAGAAAGCATAAATGCATTTCGTTGTCCTCTACAGAATCCAAATATGTTGCAGCTACATCAACAATGAAGGAGATAATTTGGCTTAGAAAATTGCTACAGGATCTGCAATTTCCAGGATCAGTCCAACAATATCCAGTGCGACAATCAGTGTTGCATAGCTCTATCTCCGAACCCACGTACTCATAGTAGAACTAAACACATAGAAGTTCAGTTCCATTTTCTTAGAGAGAAAATTCAGAATAAAGATGGTGTACTAAGTTACTATCATATGGACAATATGTTGGTTGATATTTTGACAAAGTCATTGTCAAGAGAGAAACATTCTACTTTAGTAGATATGATAAATCTCAATTTTGATTCAGATTCGTAGTAATAAGCTTAAGGGAGAGTGTTGGAGTTTAATCTTTCTCCTACTCATCCTAACTGCTCTCCTTCTTTCTAAGTAAATCACTCTCTCAAAAAAGTCTGCATTTTTGAGCTGTTTATCGCAACAGTCTGCATTTTTACTCGCAAACTTCAACAACCGAAAATGACGAAAAACCCGACAAAGACTTCTACTTCACCTTCGGGTCATTCTGAGTACAAAGGATTTTGCAAAAAATGCGACACAATGTTCAACCAGGATTTCGAGCCATTTCGAGCACTTCTAGAAATGCGACATTTTTTCCGAAAAATGCGACACGACACAAATTTACACATGATCTCAAGTACAGTTCGCTATGTCTTCATGCTCCAATAATGATTGAACTAATTGACCAATTAAACAACTGTTAACAATCTTGTAATTGTAAAGTTAGAATAGAACAAGATCATCCAACTGTTGTATAAGGAAATGAGCATTGTAGGTGGATGATGATGCATGAAGATACTCCAACAGAGATGTTACGACCATAACTGGTGTTCATAGTATCGGACTCCACAGAATTGGAGAATATAGAGAGAGATAGAGAAAAAAATTATATCAATTGATTTGTTTCTGTAAGTAGGATCACGCACTTATCTCAGCGCAATTGTATTGTAATATGATCGTTGTTATTACAACATTAAATATATAGATTTGCTATTGTTCTATCTCATTGCATTCTTGTTGAATGTTCATTAACTCTCACTCTTCTTCCGCAAGTAGCATAAACAAATAAATGTATGGTTGTCTTTGACGCCTAATCATTCTTACATTTTTTTATATCAGAATATTAGTATCAGAGAATTGCATGGTTGTATTAGATGCCTAATTGTTTTCTGCAATCTCTCTTTATGGTAGTCTAGGACTCCTACACTAATACTCTTAATCAACACAATCAGAACAACTCTATCATAACTCCGTTCTCCAAGTAATCCAGATCCTTCTTCATTATTGTCTTTTCTTTGTTGGGATGACAACCTTCATTTCTGATAAGGCCCAGACCTTGTTGCTCCCAACAGGATGGATGTCCTGTTGCTTTTGAGAGCAAGAAGTTCACAAAAGTGGAGCAACAGCGGCCAACGCATGACAAGGAGATGTATGTGGTGGTGCATTGTCTCAAGTTATGGCAACACTACTTGGGCATGTTTATGACCAAAGTCTACACCAATAATAAACTAGCAATTATTCAGTCTATCCTCTTTTGCATATTTCTTGTAATGTAAAAAACAAAGAGCCTTCTAGTGACTTGCTTTGAAGCGATTCTAAGGTGTAAATTCAAAAACTTCAATCCAGAAGTCTCCAATTGGCTTCAGATCCCAGCACAAGCCCACTTCTCACTCCGAAAGCTTCTTCAACCACCCAACACAAGTTCTTCTAGCTTCACAACTCAAAGTGATATTTTTTCCCAATGACTACCCAATAACGTTCAACAAGCTGCCGAATTGAATGATTTTCTATTGTACTTTGGATACTGGATCAGTATTGCAGCACCTAGTTGAAGAGAATGATCACAAAGACATAGGTGTGTCACAACAGACTGAACACCGATCTGTAATCTCTTTTTATTGGCCGTCCTCACAACTTCCCCTCTGGTGATAATTTAGTTACGTAGGTGGTCCCAGTTTCAACTTCTTTATTGATTGTACAAGATTGAAAATGTGACGACATATTCTTCGAAAGAAGGTTCTCTAGGAGATCTCTAAGCCAAAGTCCTTGCAGACACGTGGTAAATGAGTCATACCTTAGATAAGAAAAATGCTACATTTCAAACCATCCCAAGTTTACTTAAGTGGAGAGAAATCTATTTCCACAACATGAAGAGCTCTTAACATAGGCCAGGTGCCCGAAAATGAATAAAAGACTATAAATAAGAATATTTGAGAAATGTGTTGGAAATGTTCTTGAAGTATTACCAAATATAGTATGGTAGTTTATTATTTATAGGATGCTTTTAAATTCCCCGTTGACTCAAGTGGTGTTGAAATTATTTTAGTGCACAAGCTCTACAAAATCACAAATATCACAAGAACATGAAAAAAAATGTTGCAGAGCACAAATTCAAAGAAGCATCATATATGATATTCCAAATAAAACTCTCAATTTGTCAGTATCATCAATTGAATGGGAGTATAAGAATGCAAGAGGACTGAAAGAGTCCTCCAACATTTATAGATTAGACTCGAGCAGCACCCAAGTCCCCAATTTTGGTCCAAAGCAACAAACGTGGGAAGTTGCATCAAAATTTTGTCAATCAAGTATTGTTTATTCGGTTTCTCTTATATGCCCCCCTCACGCCCCCTTCAATCAGTACTCTAAATTTTGAAAGATTGTGCCCACCTATTTTGACATCCCAAATCATCAGGGGATGTTGCTTCACATTGAAAACAAGCCATGTTGACATATGACTACAAAGATATAAATGTGTCATGTGCAGCATGGTATAAATTAGATATTGAAAATTTACATTCACTACATGAAGAGTAAAATCCACTTCTTGTGTGAAAAATTAACGGATTGTAGACAGGGGAGACATGTGTAGTGAATGAATAAAATTTTTTACCCACCACTTATCTAGGCCATAGGAACTTACTACTATACTTACATCCCTCCTCTAGCTGTCTGGATAGATCCTCCAACTCGGTAGATGACTGTTTATCGTCCCAACTTCTAGGGGGTTTTAACGATAAGCATTTCCAAGCTGCCCCCACGTATAAGTTGGGACCACATCAACGTCCTACATGTTAGCTACTTCTCAGGGAAATGAGCCAATATTTTCTAGAATCTCATGACTAGGAATTTGAGGACTTATCCTATGGAAGAGAGAGGAAGAGTCGATAAGTCGAGTCTATGGATGAACTATCAAGCGCAGCAGAATGATTCTTCTTCCTTATGCATGACTACGCCTATCAAAACCAAACAAAGCTATAATAACAATCGTCACTTTTGATCTTTTAGCAACTAACCATGAAATCATTAGAGCTAAAATGATTTCGTAGCCAAACAATTATAGAGTGAAGTGATGCATAGAATATTGCAATTGAAGTATTCAATAGATCAGACGAAACAATAAGAGATTTATCAATTCTGATAACTACAGAGAAGCATACATTCTGACATGATATTGAACACAATAAGAAGATGGATTGATTTAGTAAATAGCATGTACAAAGTCAGATGATGAGAGCACAAAACAATAGTGAATGAAACTGCATTCTCTATATTATCTCTGAGTAATTGATAACTCTGTCTGATGCACTTCCATTGATAAGCAGTAAGCGCTAAATAGCTATACTCAAACAGAACACTAATAGAACTCTATGAGCTTTCTTCTCCGATTTCTTCTCTCTTATCTTTCTTCTATAATGATCAACTACTGCTGATAAGCAGTAAGTGCTAAACAACAATACTCAAATAGAATACTAATAGAACTCTATGAGTCCTTCTTTGAATTCCTCTATCTTATCTTTCTTCTATAATGATCAGCTACTTATACTAAAGCAATTTATGCTTATCCAATTAGGTCAGCTTAATTAGGTCGTAGGTCGCAATTGACAGCTAGCCACAATGCGTTGTCACCCATTTAGAGCGATTCTCGAGTATTTTTGTAGATTGTGTAGAAACACGTACAAAACTATAGAACTGAATCAATGAAATGGATGTAGATTAAAGATCAATTATTTGGATGAATCACTCCCTATAATAGACTAATCCAACATGAGGTACCATGGGAAGACTTCATTTGAAGTTCTTTTTAATAAGAAGCCAAGGTTGGAGCATTTGAAGATCTTTGGTGGTACTTGCGATGTCAACTCATCTTTTGGATTCTTGAAGAGAATCTTTGTTGGACATAGTAAAGTAAGAAAGCTTATAGGATTTACATTCCTAATTCAAAAAAAATTCACATTTGTAAGGATGTTGTCTTTAAAGAGGAGAATGTGTATAACCTTGATGTTGTCGATGTTGATTAATCCAACAATTTTGATGGTGATGAAGATGTTTTTTTAGATGTTGATGATGGAGATGCCTCTCGAATTCAAGTTCTAAGAAGATCCTCAAGGCAAAGGAAAAAGCCATCTTTCTCTCTCATGTGAGCAATTTCATGTGAATGTGTGCAAATTGTCAAGATATGGTGAAACTAGTTACATTGTTTTGCATCATTTTTTTGTTGGAGTTGTACTAACTCTTGGCTGGTTTTGCTGATGGAAATGAAGCCAAGGGAGGATCGTTATATCACTCATTCATAATCATGGCAAGATGGAGATGGAGGCTCATTCATGGATTTTCTTGGTGGAGACATATCAAGAAAGGACAAAGATGGAGGATACATGCAAGCAAATGATTATCACTCACATTTATTGATCTGTTATTTTCCAGAGATATCAAAGGTGGAAGCATGGAGGAATTCATTCATTATGATTCTATCTTATATTCTATGTTGTTTTTTCATCTCGATATATAAAATTGATATAAGAAATAGTGAAGCACCCAATATGGACACTATTCTCTATATCAATTATGAAAGCTATTATAAAACAATAGAAAGGAGGCTAATTCTTAGAATGGAGATCATTCTTAATATGGATCAAAGTTGTGTGGTAAAACTAGTTGAAGAGGGAGTGTGAAAAATGTCAACTAGTCTAGTTGGTCTAAATTAATTTGGAGGCCGCTATTTCTAGCAAGTATATAAGTGGATAAGATTGGAGCTACTTCACGAGATGAGCATGTTGCTTTATGCTTGCAGTGGAGAAATGCAATTACTACTCAAGATGCTGTAGACGGGCTTTACAACAAAATATCGGCATGGTGGAAGGTTGGCAATGCGTATGATAATTGTTTGCATGAACTAGAAAGTTGGCTGGCGTGGTGGAGAAATTGAATCCATCGATAAGAAAAGTTTACGGTTACTATATGTATCAAATTAGTGCTGGATTGGATGATCTATTTTGTGGTAATTCTTGTTGCTATTACCTTTTTTTAAATAAAAAATCTTACATCACAGTGTGTTGTAGATGACGGATCACAAGGATGAAGCGACAATGCCAACAACAAATTTGTCCGAGGTAGTCCACAATGTATGGCAGAGAGTGGACAACTACAACATGAAGTTGACAATTTATGAGGCTGTTGTGGGAGATCTAGCTAATGCAATCTTGCAGAGTGCAAGAGAATTCAATAGTGGGTGGTTCCTTTTCTAACAACGTTAACAAGTACGTGGAGAAAATAGACTTGATAGGAAAAGGCTGAGATGTGAATGCACCAATGATAGATGTGAGAGAAAAGAGACCAGTAGACCAATGGAATAATAATAATGAAAATGTCTCTCATCAACCAGACATAGAACATGTACAAAGAGTGCCTGCAAAAACCAAAGCAAACAAGGTAGGTTGTAGTGCATCTGCTAATCAAGGACCACCTGTTGTTGTGTCGGGGCATGTTTGCTTGCATTAACATAATATCATCAGGATACTGACTGAGAAGAAGATGGGAAGAAGATGG
The DNA here is from genome assembly GCA_029204225.1 of Diphasiastrum complanatum. NCBI lineage: Eukaryota > Viridiplantae > Streptophyta > Lycopodiopsida > Lycopodiales > Lycopodiaceae > Diphasiastrum > Diphasiastrum complanatum. The sequence goes on along the minus strand of CM055104.1, from coordinate 50,131,786 downwards.
ACTGTCGTGAATAATTCGCGAAAAGAAATTATTCGACCTTGGAAACAAAGCGTCTATTTGAATATCAACCATCGTAAACGGTAAGATATCTACTGTTACAACATTGCTCATTGTAACTCAGAGACACAACAACGAGATAAGACAACAAGAGATGTATACTGAGTTAGATTCAGGATTATAAATTCATTTTTGGTCAATAGTTTCTAATTGTCTAAAAATTGTCTTAAGTTGTCTCTTATTCCACATATTATTTTCGCACGCATATTCAATTAGAGCAAATACTGTTCTATTAGTACATAGATCAAATACAGAGCCGATTGAAGACACTTATATTAGTTTGATTTATTCAAACTTTCATCGTGTTCTCTGTGGAAGAATAATTATCTTTTTCCTATAGAACATGCAGTTCAACGACTTCAAGTCTCCAACCAAATGCTATTCCACCTTAAAATCACCTATTCTAGAAACATTGAGTGGTGTGTCGCTCATATGATTCTTATTTATCTCTAGATAATATGTTTTACTAAAAATCCAAAATAGAATGTCATGATCTTCTTTTAAAACCTGTTTGAAATACAAAATCATGAATTATGTTAAGAGAATTGAACAATATTACTCGATTAAGTATATTTTAAACTTAGACCTATAATAACAAAACAATATTAGCTTAAAACACAAAACCATAAATTCTCGAAATGAATTAGTTGCTAGTACTCAATAAAATAGATTTAAATCTGGAAAGCTGCTAACCACCAGATATTATTTTCCGACTGCACACTGAAATTAAGATTCTCCGAGTTTACCGTATTGCTTAATGCTCCATTCATAAGAGTAACACTAACCCTTTCTGGCTTTTGTCCCTTTATTACTTCTGATTCATCTAACTTGAGAACTTATATCAAATTTTCAACACTTTCACTTGTGATTCCATAAAACTTTACAATAAATTTCAGTAAATGATTTAAAATCTACAAACATATTGTTGGTGGACTCATATGACAAAGTGCCATGTTTTGAGTTATAAATTTCATTGATATGGTAAGGAATACCAATGATGTTTTGCAAACCCCTATTTAACACATCCCTTTCTAATTTGATTTGAAATGGCCAGGGAATAGGAAATTTTTTTATATGTACTTGTCCAAATGCCTCTTTGATAATTTTAAACATTGTGTCATATGCATCCTTGGTAATACCAGAATAATCACATGCTCCTTGTATCAATTTTCGGTCAATAATCTTGCCGACTTCGCCCATATGGACCTCTGCAATCTTGGACTTGATTCAAAAATATTGTTGATTTCCTAGTAGACTCGTCTTTGACTTGGCTGTAAGTACTGCACTCAAAGACTTTCCAATCATGTCCATGTCTTTCAGATTTTGATTGGTGACTAAAATTGATCTACAAGATAAAAATAAGATTTAAAAAAAAAACTATTCACAATCATTGATGTGCTAGATGAAACAAAACACATGAATAGTTCAAAACAAAATCTTACTTGAAAGCATATATTCTTTTTTTCCATTGACCCCCACTTGATGAAAGCTCTGTGAAAAAATTGCCTACATTGGCAAATCTAGCCATGTAGAATATTGTATATTTTGTCAATATTTTTTGTTAGACACTTGAATGGCCAAAGTGCCACTTGTCAATCCACACCTTATGTAGGTTACCACGAGTCAAGAGGAGTGGTTGTGTTCATTTGGTAGTGATTCCTACTTTGTAGGATCTAGACCATGATTTTTGATGAGATTTGTACCTACCATGCACCTACCAAGCATGACTGTTGGATCTAGGCTAGGGTTTTCACATTAGGGCAAGAAAGTTGAGTCTACTTCCTTATTACATGATGGATTTTCACCTAAATTTGCAAAGGAAGTGTCTTTTACTATGTATTCCCATTCTCCATAGTGAGAAGATAGAAACTTTTTGGAGCCTCAAGGAGAAACTCAGATTTTTTCTCTATGTATGGTGATTGTGATTGATTCCAATGTAACTAAGCTTTGGCACACATTAGATGCTGTGTACAGGCCGTACTACAGCCTCATTTTCACACGTGTGAAGTCGGATTTCAGTTTATGATCAATGATCTGATTGTCTCTACTTGTTTTCTATCAAGCTACTAAACTAGATCTTGTTTTTTGATGACTAGTATCTAATAGATTGTTTAACAAGCACACAATCAACCTTGTGGATCATTCAAAGATCCATTTATGGTCCTTAGTACTATACTTTTCACATGGTATCAGAGCCAAGTACAAGGCTATTGATCAGTGTTTGAAACTAATCCAATTTTAGCAGGTTTTTCTTGCAAAAAGCTAATACTGGAAGGGCGAGCTGGTATCCTGGAATTGGTGAGGGGATTTGATCCCAAACTTTTTGTGGATCAAAATCCATACTGTTCACACGTTTAGACAACTCTGAACCAGCATTTAAACTCCCATATTCATTAGATCACTGTAATTTCATCTGGTGTCAGTTTGATGTAATTTTTGATGCAAATCCTAGAATAAGCTACCAAAATGACTTGCCATTAATTAGTTTTGGATTTGATTCATGATAAATAATTAATCTAGGCTGATTTCAGACCTTTTTAAAGTGGAAACCACGTCTAGAAAGTACATCAAAGTGAAAGAGAGAGATAAATGTGGTGTTATACTAGTATAATTGAGATCTGTACCTAGACATTTGAGATTTCTGAATAATTGGCAATTAAGTTGAGTAGTTGGTTTACTTCTAAAGAAGTTAATTGGTAAAACGATAGGTGTGATGTGGATTCACCAGAAACTGATGATTTTATTTATATTGCTTGTAAGATGCATGGTTAGTAAATCATCATGATTCTTCAGTTAAAATTATGTGCATTGGATATACAATATTCTTGGTAGAGTATTCCTTAGTTAAGGAATAGACTCAGATTATTAGTGATTGTATCCTAGAGAGCTCAATTGGATAATGAATCATAATGAATCCGAGAATAATAATTGAATTGATATTCAGTAGGACTTTGGATATCTAGATTTGATTCTAGACAGTAATCTAAAGTTTTTTGTGGGTGAAGATGATTGTCATTATTATTTTGGTATGCTTTCTGTCTTTAATTACCAGTGGCATATGGATCTTGAATATCTAACACTTTTGTCAGAGAATCCGGTTTGGAGAATGTTCTTAAAATTCAGTATTTTCATGTTGGGATAGATTTTAGAATGGTTCTTATTGGTTCCTGAGTTATGTTGGACATATACTCCAATATTTTTAAATGACTGAGCATGGATTTGGATTCTAGTGAATTATGACTCACGAACCATATGAATCTAAATATTTATGATTGACGGACCATAAATAGATACTTAATTGTTGTCTGAGGATTATAAGGAAGTGTGACAATTAATTCTTGATCTATTAATTGAGTAAGAATTTAGATCAATGTTTTGATTGTCTATACTCTAGTGTATTATTTGAGAACCTATGGATCTCACAGACATTCTCACAAGGTAAGATATTTTACTTGTGGAGAATTTAGCTAATTTAGTCGATGCTATTCTACTACAGTTTATGGTCTGCAAACGCTTGTGTACAGTTATTTTGATTAGATGTCCAGTTATCATAGGAGATAGACAAATCTATTAAGTTGAATGGATGTTATTTTCTTGCATTTGATGCTAGAAACAAGGGGCATTTAACTCAAGAGAGTATCTAGGATACTCAGAGATGAGTTCTAATCATTCTATATCTTAATGATTCTCCTAGAGATTCTTATTGAATGAATTATCGTATCTTAGAATTGGATTCTAAGAATATTTGTACTTGGAAGTTTTTTGAATTGTTTACCAAAATTTGTGGATAATTTCAAATTGTTATTATTATTATTATTATTTCTTTAACTTTAATCTCCTAAGTTAGACAATATTTCACTTAGTGTTCATGTAAGTGTTTTACATGAAGGTGATGTTACTAACTTATAGAGAGTGTAATCCAGATGAGAGAATTTATCGCTTAGTCTACTTTCCAAACCAGAGTTTGTACTCTAAAATAGAGATTAAAGATTGAAAATTAGGTTTATCTCTGAGTACTTGTTTGAGGTGTAAGGCCTACTAAGGGGATCCTTTGGTATGCATAAGAAGTGAAGATCAGCCAAGGGATCCATCATAGCATCACCCTCACCATATCCATGATAAGATCTCTTTGGTAGAGATCTCTTGCCAATGCCTTTGAAGAGTGCTCCACCAATATGCCACTATTATCATGGGCTTCCTCCATGCTTGATGATGATCTTTGCCTTGAAAGTTCCACTTGCATGATGGATGCACCATAAATAGAGAAATCTGAGGCTTCCAAGCCTCATAAGGATCATGGAGATCAAGATCATAAGATGTGAAACAATGATGATTATCAAGATTATGCTTTCTAGCTTGACTAGTCCACATACAATGAACTATATCCATGATGGATCTAATCTTGATATCAAAGACTATCTTGATATTTTTTAGGCTAGTTACTCTCTCAAGGATGTAAGTGTCCACTTTGGATGCTTCACTTAATCTCAAGAGGAGTTTACAATTTGCCTCAAAACATGTGAAAACATGATTTCAAAAAAGTGAGTACCAAGCTCAATCTTGTTCTTACTAGAACCAAGAGCATACTTTTGACAATACAATATCTTGATTTCAAAAAGTATTGGAAACACATCTAAGTCAATAATGACAAGAAACATGTCCATACCATAAGCATCAAACAAAACTAGTATAGCTTTTCTTGAACTTTGAGATCCAAAAAATTCAATGAAGCAAGATAGCATTTCAAGCAAAGGAAGAGAAGCATATATGAATGTGTTGTAGTAGATACAACATGAAAGATGCCCCTCTTTGCCATGTAAGGTGAGCCATAAAGACTCGGCCATGCATCTTGAAGATCTTCTTGAAATCATATGAAGAAGAAACTCCTCCTCACACATTGGCCCCATCATAACTTGAATACCTTCAAAAAGGATAACTTCTGATGCTTCTTGAGAAGCCTTGATCTCGGCCACTTCCAAGATTGAATCTTCATGCAATATGACATCCATATTCAAGATCACATTTGAAATAGAGAGTGTAAAGACACTAAAGGCCTCCTTGATGGATGAGTGTCCAATCATGATCCATGAGCTTGGATCATCCTTCCTTCTTGTTTCCAAGGGAATATGTGCAAAGCAAGCACTACCAAGCTCACTAAGGTGATCAACCTTAGGCTTCATCTTGAATAAAACTTCATATGGTTCTATTCCTTCAAGAGCTCCAATACTCCTCAAAGCTTTGATCTTCAATGAGAATTTCTTCTCAACATATGCTTTGAATAATAAGGAATAATCATACACCATAATACTTGAAGAGAGAAGATATGTGCATCTTGTGTAATCCTCCTCCTTTGAAATATTGGAAATATAAGAAACATCAAGAGAGTTTGCACTCTCACTTGGATCCAATTTGTAGATGCCTTCAAATCTTGATCCATATGCAAGGATCTCACCATCCTTCTTAATCACACAATTGTCAATATTGAAATTGACATCAAAGCCACTATCAAGAAGTTGGCCAACACTTAAGACATTCTTTGTAAGCTTTGGGACAAAAAGAACATTGTTGAGAAAGAGATCTTTAGAAGATGCAAGCTTCAAGGGAATAATCCCTACTCCTTCAATATTGCACTCATGCTTACTTGCAAAGTATATGGTCTTCTTGACTCCATCATAAGGCATAATAGATGAAAAAAAGTGCTTGGAGCCACACATATGTGAAGATGCTCCACTATCAATATACCATGAGTCATCCTTGTTGAAGGTGGAAGAGGAGAAGCTTGATGCCATAAGAGAGCCTTCTCCATCACTTGCAATATAGTATTCTTTCTCATTGGTGATGTTGGCTTGATTGAGTTGATTCTTCTTCTTGAAGCAATTGGTGGCATAATGGCCTTTCTTGCCACAATAAAAGCACTTGATCATCTTCTTCTTGATATTTGAATTAGAAGCATGAGAGGTATCCTCCTCCTCTCCATCTTGGTCTTTAGCTTTGTCATTAGAGAAGTGATGGTGTTGCTTCTTACTCCTCTCTTTGTGCTTGGCAAATAGAACTTTGCAATCATCATGATTGAGTGATAGCTTGTCCATCCTCAAGAGTTTGTACTCTTGTCTTGATTCTTCAGAAATAAGCACACTTTGAAGGTCCTCCAAACTTGGTAGCTCCTCCTTATTAGCATAGGATTGGACAAGGTTGTCATATTCATCTCTCAAGCCATTGAGAATGACTTGGACTAGCTCACTTTGATTGATTGAGTCACCAATACATGCAAGCTCCCTATGAATATCCTTGACTCTCAAAACATAATTAGATGCACTCTCATCACTCTTTTGACTACTTTGGAATATTTGATTTCTAAGAGTGAGGAGCCTAGAGGTGTTCTTAGCCTCATAGATGGACTTGAGACAATCTCAAGCTTCCTTGGATGTAGAACAATCACCAATCTCCCTCAATATCTCATTAGAGACATTCATCTTAATGTAGTGGAGAGCCATCCTATCTCTCTTCTTGTATTTTTGTACTTCTTGAAGGACTTGAGGCTCCTCCTCAATCCCAAGTACAATGTCCATCACATCTTGGAGTCAAAAAGGACTACATCCTCAATTCCATATTGAATAATTGGAAGTAGACAATCTCTCACTTGGTTGCAACAAGTATGAACTCATTAAAGTCATGTAAAGTGGAGATAAATAAAAGTGATGAACAAAAAATGTTGCTTCTCTCTCACTATAGGATCCAATAATGGTGTGCTACCATCTCCTATGCAAGATCTTGCAACAAACTATGAGATGATTCTCGCTAGCTATCTCAATCTCTCCAAAACTAGATCTACTTCACATCAAATGATGGAGTATGGGCAAATTTAGGATCAAACACTCTTAGCACGTGTGAAATACACTAAGAAATCAAATTTGACTCAAATACAATGATATTGCATGAAACAAAATGGCTAAGATCTCAAAACAGTGCCTAGATCACATATAGATGAGATTGGTAAGCATTCAACTGTGATTTTGGATCAAACAAGCAATCTTTTGACCAAACCAAATGTGTCCACCCAGGTCTAGGTGCCCTACCTAACCCTCTTTAAAAGCTTATAACTTTTGATTGGCTCAACCAAATGGAATGAAACTGATTGCATCATAAACTAGACAAAAATAGCTTCAAAACAAGCTATCTAGCAAGATTTTTGGATCAAACATGAAAGAGAACTCCCAAACTAAAATTGGATGTTCCTCACACGTGTTTGAGCACCTGATTCTGTACAGTACCAAGTCAGACCCAATCAATGTCCTTTTGATCTCTTTTGATCCAAAATTGAACAAGATAGCTAGGAAAATGGGCCTTGACAACTTCTAGCTCAAAATTGATGAAATTTTTTTCACTTAGATGGATCAAAATGCATGGTAACCTAAGGTAGGCTCTGATACCATGTTGAATTTCACACGTGTGGATTGTCCACTACATGTACTTGTGATCTCCTAAGGTGTGTAGATGCACCAAGATCAAGACTAGATTGAGATTCAAGATCTATCTTTGATTCTATGGCAAAAATACACTATTACATGCATTCTCAATCTCAAAATCAATTAGATCCAAAAGGAGGAGTACAATGATACTAATAGATTCATGAGCTACCACTATGCTTAACTATGATTGGATCACACTTTGCCACCTCTTAATCCTATTGGACCATTGATCCATGCACCTCTAAATTCTATTGGACTATATTCAAGCACACCTCAATTTTCTATTGGACTTCACAAGGTTCCACCTCTAAATCCTATTGGACCTCTTAAGCTTCATCAAACAAAAGCATGACACTTGTCTACACTCTAATTGGCACAAGTTTGGCTCTATTTTGGCTCAATATTGGCATTACAAGTGGAAATGGATAATTTGCCATCTATGCCAAATTTGACCCTATCAACATCCTACACCTAAATGCTTGACTATGAAATTCTATGAGACCCCTATATCAAACATTTTGATTTACTTTACAATTCTCCACACGTGGGAACATCCTCCACACATGTGAGATTCACTTACAAACTTCTATCATAAAAAATACCAAGCTAGATTTTTGCCAATTTCTCACAATCTGTAGATTTACTTGAATCTATGACTAATTGAATTGAATGCTATGAATCATCACTAACTAAAATTCGTCAAAACGATCTTGCAATGTTGTTTCTCTATTATTTGAATCTGAAGACAAAGAATTCAAATTTGTAACAGGTTGTATCAAAGGTGTCATTTCATGAAAAGTAGTTAGATGAGGAATTTCAGATGATATTGTTGTCGGGGAAACACAAAGGGTATTAGGATGAGAACCTGAAGGAGTGTCTTCGTAATATTAACTTTCATTAGGAATATCAGACAAGGATGACTTAGACAAGGAAGAGTTAGACAATGTGGCTATGTACTGAGTTACAACTACAAGAATAAAAAATGAATAACTATTTGCCATTGCAAAAATATAACAATTTTGATTCTAGTCCTATGCTAAGCATAGATAGAAACAAAAATATGAACGTGAAAATAGGACAACAAACAAAAAATTTACATTATGCTATGCCAGTCATAGAAAAAGTTACACAGACCATCCCAACACTAGCATAACTACACACTGAAATTCCCAAAGAGCGCATTTAACATAAAGTCAACAATAACAAAGATAATTTCCAACTGCAAAAGACATCTCTTAAATGTTAAAAGGTTAGGGTTAGGGTTCAAGTTATGTCAGGCTTTTCTTCTAACAGTATGGTTAGGTTGGTAAATTTGACACGGTGGCAGTCATCGAAAAAGTTGGTCGCAAAATAAATCGGAAAACTTTTTTTTGATACTACCAGTATTCGGCCGAAAAGGGGCCCCGTTAAAGTTTAAAGGTCAAATTTTTTTTATTTATAAGTAAGACATGGCACCTCATTTGCGTTCAAGGTTGTCATCAGAGTGATAGAAGCATTCATTCGACGACCTTCTGTAATCTTGCGCATAGCTATCAACAATCGAATTTTTTTCCAGGTAATATTTGTAATTTTGTACTTTTTAAAAGTTTTTCTCTATGCTCAGCATAGTATTACAAAGGTTTAGTTTATTTAACAAGATAAAAATCTTATGCTTAGCATAGCGCAGACCAATATTGTACCGCAATCATCTCAAGAGAAAAGCATAGAATGTGGATGAGCGAAAGAGGAGATCCTATGCTCAACATAACATAAATGCGTTGAGTTAGAACGGCTATGCTCAACATAGAAGTCGGGAGAGACTAAGAGAATATCTAATGTTGAGCACAACATAACCACTTAAAGATTGAAGAGGTCTTATGCTCAGCATAAAACTCGGGGGCGAGGAAGAAAGGTTTCTAGGCTGAGCATAGCCAATAGTTGCAAAATAAAAGCAACTTTCGTTTTCTTGGCTTGGATTTAATATGTTTAAAAAACCTAGAAATATAACAAAAACGTAACCTTTTAATCAAATTTTATTCAATCAAACATGAATTTCGAAGGATTTCTTTGTTAAAATTCTAATAAAATGCCAATAATAACTGTATTTTGCATACTTAGAGCGAAATTCTAGCGAATTTAAGGATATTAAAAATTTCCTTTCGTTTGTCAGGCCGGGCTGAAGGACAAAAAGAAATACGTGTTTTATTTTACAAAAGGTGTAAACAACAGTAAACTTGATGAATTGTTTATCCATTTTCTAAAAAGAGCGAAAGAGCAGATTGTCCATTTCATGTGCAAGAAGGTAGAGTCCTTGGCGATCAACTCGATGATGATGACGAGCAAGAGGGCTTTGTCAATGTTCTTGTGAAAGAACTTGACAAAAGTCGTTCAATATTCATTTTGGACGAGGGAATGTTTAAGATTCTACTAGCATTGATATGTTCTAAGTAGTACATGTGAAAAAAAGATGTTTAAATTGACCCTATGAAATAAATGTAATATTATATTATATTTAGTAATAGAGTCAAAAAATATTCTTATAATTTATCTTCAGGGCCCTATAAATGATTCCTTCTACATCCATACTAGCATTGATAGTAGTGACCCTGATATTCCTTAAAGGGAGCTTCATATGCCTTTCCCACATTAGGGGAGTTTTGAGTTCCAAAAAGACCCTTTAAGAATTCGTGCAGGATGTATTTTATATTATTAAAATGTTATATCACTAATACTTTTGATTTGCCATAACTTTTTGATCATAGCTCAAAAGTATGTCACCTAACATATCACTGGAAAGCCCTTGTTGAGCGCTTTTCAATGCACCAAACTCCGTTAAATTTGGACGTACCACTAAAAAGTTATGCCATTTTTAGTGTGGAATCAAAATGTGGACTCAAAAAGTTACATTACATAGATTTCAAATTTGAGTGTTTTGATTGGCCCATGTGTAAGAAAAATTTAAAAAAAATATATACAAAGAATCTTTACAAAGGGTCTTTTTTGGATTTAGAACTCCTCTAATGATTTGATTGTGTATTCCTCTTTGGGATGTGTGTAGTCAGTGCATTGCATCCAATCTTGTATCTAACATTTGGATTGTGATAGGAAGCATGAAGTTTTCTAGCACTTCCTACACAGTCTATTTTGAAGTAGTGAGTATTCTACCCTCCATATGAAAGTTTTAGTCTTGATTGAGTTAATAAATTGTATTTCCAAATCTTTATCTCATCAAATTCTATTATTTTCAAGGTCTTACTCTACTAAGTAGTTGATGTATGCTTGCTTCAAGAGTAGCATAAAGAAATCTCTATTTCATTCTAAAGCAATTATTCTGGGCTCAAAATTTGCCACGTGCCATTTTTATATTAGATGGGACCCAATAGAATCCTACATAGAATTTAAGGTCGGCACATTAAAGGATGAAATTGACAGCCCTCTATGGTACTTTGATCATTTGGAGTCTCCAGAGGGTACTTCAAGAAATCAGTTTATCTATGGCCTTTCAATCTATTACCCATACATTTTAGACCCTCACCCAGTTAAAATAGTTTGGTTTTGTTAAGGGCCATAACATTATGGATTTCAACCCCAATGTATGGACAGCCACGGATTCTCTTGCTCCCTCCACCGTCCCCTCTCTTATCCTCCGCTTGGACCTCGATAAGGCTTTGATCAGATCAGTTGGGACTATATTTGGGCCATTTGCCACGCCTTTCGTTTTCCATTGTCCTTTCTGAACTTCGTGCATGCTCTTTACCAGTCCTCTTCGGCCAAGGTCCTCTTCAATGGTTGCCTCTCTGCTAAGTTTGCCCCGACTTCTGGCATTCGCCAAGGTTGTCCTTTGTCTCCCATGTTGTTTGTGATAGCTACGGAACCCCTCTCTCGTGCTTTTCATGAGGTAGCCTCGCTCTCCCATATCTCTCCGGTCCTAACTCCTTTGGGGTCACTTTCACATCAGCTCTTTGCTAATGATGTCATTGTGTCTATTTTCGGCCATGGATGATGTGTTCTGTACTTGTATTTTTGTGAATATATGCTAGTGCAATTAAGCCTTTAAAAAAAAAACTAATACTATATTAAATCTAGTGGCACTTACCGTGATAATCTAAGATTATTTGTGTCATTAATTTTACATCTTGTAATTAGTAATTAAAATATCTATAAAACTTTCTTTCAACAAATTAACTAGATCCTCCTATATTTGGTTGCACGTATTTTGTAACTCCCACTTCCTTGTATGCTCCCTGAAAGCAATTGCTCTCTATGTTTGCTAGGTATCCTAGTTTGAGGGATTATGATATCATAAATATTTATATGTTTTTTAAATGTCTAATTTATTGAATTATTTTCAGCTGTATAATCATCTTAATTTAAAATTCAAATTGTCTTTGAAACAAAAGACTTCCATAGCCGGCTCACCACCTCTTCACTTTTTTGATCTGCTGCAGTCAGTTGGCAGACTCCCACAGACATCATCATAGTTTATGCCATTTTATTTTTAATGCTAAGATTTAGATTAATCTTAACTTTGCTGCAAGCTTCACTCTTGTTTGAGCCTTCTTTTGTTTAAACTTTCCCTTCCAGGTGTATATATGTCTTTCATCAATGTACCTACTACTTTTTCCTATGAGTAAATGCACCAGGGTGTTTCTTCCAGGCAGCTTCGCTTAGACTCTAGATCCATAACCAATACTATACCAGCACTCAAATTTTGGGAGATGGTAGTTGTGAATCCATGCTCATTATGTGGGAACCCTAATCATCCAAATAGTCCAAGTGCAGTTTGAGAGGCCACCTTCATGGTCTTCACTTTATTTTTTTCATCTCCCAGGCGATTCACTTTATTTGAGTTCATCTTGGAGCGTTTTATCTGTTTGAAATCAGAAACTCAACAGTCACTTGGCACAGTTTGGAGCGTTGATCTGTTTTGAAAGTTTGCCATCATCGCATGTGCAGATCTATAAATTTCTGAGATTAGAAGGGACGCAGCAAAGTAGAACGCGCATCGGCAATGTACTGCTATCATCGCATGAGTTAACAAGACAAGAGAAGGTGAATCTGCACTAGTTCCAGTGCTAATTTGGTCAGAATCCTGCTGCTGCTTGATTCCTGGCTTGCATCCACCGGGCGCACGTACGTTTGCAGGTGGCCGTTTTTTGAAGCGGATGTTTGCAAGTGGAGTACATGAGGGGACGTTTACAGGTGGTTTTTCTTTTGAACTGTGGACGTTTGCAGGTGGGTTTTACGGAGCACAAGGTTAAAAGCGCGCGCACGTTTGCAGGTGGTTACAATAACGAGCACTTCGCAGGTGGGTTTGCATACTTTTTAAGGATACGTTTTGCTGTCACGATAGCAAGCAGTCTGGAAATGGAATTGGATGTGTTTTTTTCAAAGTTGAGCATATTTTCCTTGGCAGACCGGTGATCGGTTTGCAGCAGAGGTGAAAGGATTTTGCATACAGTTGTATCAATCGTTTTGCAATCAAAATTGACTCCAGCAGAATTGCTGCAGATCAAAGCACAATTCTCGAAGTTTTCCAGGTATTTTCTCTCTATTGACCAGCTCATCCTACCTATGATCTATCATGTCAAGTGTTAATAGGAATCGATGTCCTACGTTAATCCAGTCCGCATGCAGATGATTTCAACAAGTTCTTCTATGACATGTCTCAAGTGTATTTCTAGCAGAAACTGGTGAACAAACTTTGTAATCGTAATTTGAGTCAGTTGGCGAGCGACACAGGAGGTTGTTGGAACGAATTTTATGATCCCCTTTTGCAAGTAAAATTGCGATTTCATTGAATTGGAAAGTGTTGTGTTAAGGTTTCTCGAATGCAAGTGGCTTTAGCAGGGACTTGTGTGCTACAGTCTGATGTTTTTATATACAAGAGTACTCTTGGGTTTAACGTCAAGGGGTTTGTGGATTTCTTGTCTTTGGTGTATGTAGTTGCTTCAATTTTATTTTGTATCTGAGGGTTGTGGAGGGCTGTAGAGAGGTTGTGGACTTTTGTGATGGCATTGGGTTGTGGTTTCTTGACAATTGCTATGATGATGCAGGAGTACCATGGCCAATCCCCACCTCATCCCAAACGATTTTCCCCCTCTCATCCCAGAGGATTCGGATAGGAAAATCCTCGAACTCGAGCGCAGGAGTAACCTGCACACGAAGCTCTTGTTCGGGTTCTTGGAGAGAGATATGGTACTCGTTGCAGGAGAGATCCTTCAGTGGTGTATTCAGAAGAAAGGTCAAGAGACTGGGGTTTGCCGGCAATTTTACGACATGAGGCCATCTGTCAAGGCGATGGTGCTGGTAAGAGATTGTTGTTTTGATTCTGTTTGTAGTTCTCTGATTTCAGCATGCTTGTGATTATGTTTGCAGGACTTGTCAAGTTTTTTGATTCCTGCTAATTTGATTTAACTTCTTTATCGGTCTTGTTTGTAGATGGCATGCCACGCTTATGGGGTCTATGGAGATCCCCAAGTAGCCGGGACTTGGAGGCTTTCAAAGCTATCACTAAGAAGGTCATCAAAGATCGCAATGATACCACTCATGTGCAAGATATTGGATGCCTTGATCGTCTGGTGAAGAATTGCCAGGTTGGAATTAGGGCTTGGCCAGAAATCCCCCAGCAATATCCGGAGCATGTGACTATAATCAACAATTACGAGGCCTTTAGGCAGGCTCTACCTGAGTCTTTCCGGTGACTTCTAGTGTTAATAGTTCATGTAGTTTCAGTCGGTTAGCAACAATTTTTCAAATCCCTCTTTCATTTGGCCTAGAAGTTCCGCAAGATTATGGTTTTGATACTGTTATTGCCTGCTAGAAATTTTGAACTTGACAAAAGACATGTAAAACACAAGACTCGATAACATTTGTTTCATCATACTTGACATGTTGTGCTACATAGAAAAATCATTGTCATTTGGTACTTTAAAAGTTTTTTTGCATGTAAATTTGTGGATTGAAATAGACAATAAAAGCTATATAGTTCATTCTCTTCAAGATATAAGAACATCGTGATGAGAAGGTCTTTTGCTTATATTATCAATGTTTATGCACCTAAAGTTCAATCTCGGCTCTAGTGTTTCCAAACATTTGCGATGCTGTCTTTCCTTGGTTGCATTATCTTCAGTTCTATCCCACTCTTCCATCCTATGTTGTCAATGTTCCTCTAAAAAGTGTCGTCGCTGATCTTTTGTATTACGTTAGAAAGTCAGTAAAAAGCTAGCTCACTCTTGGACAATGATTGCAGCAATCCCCGCAGGACATCAGACTATGCAGCTGCAGATTTAGTGAGGGATTTTGATCTGTTCGCTATGAATATCTGATCAGACAACACTCTCTGAACCACTGCTCGCCTATCGTCAACCCATTCAAAACCTCCAAGACTGCTATAGATCGATGACACAACATTTTGGGCAGCCCTCCTTATTAGTTGACATATCATTCACTAAACATGGTGGTTCCTCAATCTCCTCAGATAAAGATGCTTTGGCAGCCTTCTTTCGTAATCTACATCTTCGCTCTCTCTCCCTCGCTTGTGCCCACACATCGTTCCTCCTCAACTAATCTCTCCCTCTGCCTAGGACCACCCTCTTCACACCTAATTGCCTCTGTGCATGTCTGTTGATGAGTTACAAATCATCAAAGTACTAACATCTGCGTGCGCGAGCAGCATTCGCAATCGAACATGGAGATAGCTCAACTCACTCAACATTCCCATGTGATCTCGTGTGTTCCCAGACGTTCTCTGGCTAGTTCCCGAGCTTGTACTCAAATTCTATTCAAAATTAGGCTGCTCACATGTAGCAGGGATTATGACAGTAATTTGTATTTTGTATTTCTTTGCCCACCTAGATTGTACAAGTATGAGTGCATAGCAAAAAAATTTAAATCATAATTAAAGAGAAAAATTTGGACTTACAAACTTTTAACATACTAGAAAGTCGTTAGTTACTCATTTCAAAGTTATTTGGGAAATAGGAATGCAAGTCTAAATTTATCATACATCCAATTTTTCTTATATTAAATTGAATCCAAATTTAAAACTTTGGCAGCATGAAAAGTCCCTATTCTACAAGATGAAAAGTCTTATATTGATATTTCAAACATCTATATATAGAAAGCACAACTTGTATATACGTCTTGTATATACGTCTTTGTGATCAAGTTAGTATGCTATGCTCCTTACAAATTTTGGTCAAGTTATAACTAGTATTTTATACTCGTGTATACACATTTTATACTCGTGTAGGTGAAGTTAAAATATATCTTGAAGCCATATATACCTTAGAATATCCATCCGAATGAAGGCACAAAGAAGTCTTAGATTGGAAGTTTGCAAAGAAAGAATTCCGTGAAAATCCAGGTCGAGTCAAACAACAACGCAGGACATCCGGGTATACAAATAACACTTGACTTAGATCAAAGACAATTTTGGTGGCCTAAGATGAAAAGTCAGGTAGAGGCCTATGTACTTAAATGTACTAAGTGCCAGTTAAATAAAGCAGAGAAGATAAAAGCTAGTGGCCTATTACATCCTTTAGATAATCCTACCGGAAAGTGAGGTACAGGGAAGGGCCACAATTCAGTTTGGTTCATTGTTGATAGACTTACAATGTTTGCTCAATTTATCCCAACGAAAACTACTGTTAAAGCTTCAGAACTAGCTCAATTGTTTGTTGATAAGTTTTTCGACTATACGGGCTGCCTTGCGATATTGTCAGTGACTGTGACCCAAAATTTACTGGGATTTTTTGGGAAGCAGTATTTGAAAAGTTGGAAACAACTTTAAGTATGAGTTCTACAGACCATCCGGAATCAGACGGTCAAAAGGAAAGGACCAATCAGACGATGGAGGATATGCTTCGAGCATATGTGGGCCATCGGCAGTCTGATTGGAAACAATACCTTCCATTGGTGGAATTTGCATATAACAGTGCAAAACATTAAGCAACCGGATTCAGCCCTTTCATGCTTATGTATGGTTTTCAACCTCGATTACCAATGAGTGTTGGCATGAAAAAACTACGGGCATGGTCAACGACTGGGTGCTTTTTAGAGTCCCTAGTCACTTTAGGGGCTTGAAAACTATAATGTGTGCAAAGTCGGCGCCTAGGAATTGCAGGCCTTTTAAAGTTATCCAAGTGATAAACAAGGTCACATCCAAACTAGACCTTCCAGCTAACGTTGGAATTTATCCTGTTTTCCACGTTAGTAAGTTGAAATTCTCGTTGGGGGTTGGAGATACCCTAGTCCCTATAACATAACCCGAAATCAATGGTAGATTTCGAGTACCGTAGAATCCTCTTTGCCATCTTCCAATGGTGCATACTTGGGTCAGATGAAAACCGACTAAGACTGTAAACAGGAAAAGCAATGTCAACCCTACTGCAGATAAACTGATCAAAGTATGGTAAGGATATTTTTCCATGTACTCTCGCTCCTCTTCTGTGCTTGGACAGTCATCGGAAGATAAAATAGCATATGCTGCCATCGGAGTTGTTGCCTCTTTGCAATCTTGCATGTTGAACTTCTCAAGAAGTTTTTGAATGTACTATGCTTGGTGGATGAATATGATCCCCTTCTCGCGATCATGCTCTATTTCGATTCCCAAATACTTGTTGGCCTTTCCCAGGTCTGAAATCTGAAAATGCTCAGATATTTCAACCTTGACCTTCTCAATAAGTGATAGACTATTCCCGATCATTAGTGAGTCATCAACATAGACTATCATGATTACAAAATCTTCGCCATCTCTGAGTATGTAAACATTATAGTCTGGCATGAGTGGCTGAAAGCCGATTTTCTTCAAAGTTCGGTTATTCTTCTTGTACCACTCTCTCGCTCCTTGTTTCAAGCCATAAATGCTTCTGAAAATTCGGCAAGTGTGATTTAGAAACTTAGGATTCACGAATCCTTTTGGCTGTTTCATATACAAATCCTCTTTTATTTCTCCATACAAGAATGCGGTCTTCTTGTCAATTTGTCGGATATTTAGGTTGTACTGAGCCATGAATGCAAGTAGAATTCGAATACATGCTTGCTTTACGA
This sequence comes from Diphasiastrum complanatum, assembly GCA_029204225.1. NCBI lineage: Eukaryota > Viridiplantae > Streptophyta > Lycopodiopsida > Lycopodiales > Lycopodiaceae > Diphasiastrum > Diphasiastrum complanatum. The sequence goes on along the minus strand of CM055104.1, from coordinate 50,114,228 downwards.
CAGGTGAGAATGTGTCTTGGTAGTCCACTCCGAATTTCTAAGTGAAACCTCTGGCGACCAATCGTGCCTGCTTGTAGCGCTCAATGTTTCCAATAGAATCATACTTGTTTTTGTAAACCCATTTGTTATCAATGAGCTTTTTGTCCAAAGGCAATGGTACAAGCTCCCGTACTTTGTTTTCCTACATAGACTTGATTTCGTCTTTCATGGCACTGATCTAATGTTTGTTGTCCTCATTGTTTACAGCCTCTTGGTATATGAGAGGTTTTGTTTCGAAGTAACATTCAAACTCCTCAGTGAACTAATAGAACTCATTGTCATACCTCGTAGGGGCTTTTCTTGTGAGAGTAGAATGTCATAATGGAGTTTCGGTCCCCTCTAGTATGAGCTCTCCATGCTACAAATCAGGTTCCAACTACTCTTCATGCTGTAATGGCTGAATGTCATCACCAGGAAAAACATCCCAGGATTCTTCGTTAGAGTTTGGCTGAAAGAAGCCTTCACCAATGGTGGGCATCTGTATGGGCGCAAGATTCTCCATAACTTCTCTATTGGAAATAATGTGCACTATAGCGCCAGAATCAATAACCACATTATGCTAAAATATCGGTGACGGCGGAGTGACAATGCTCTTCAAGGCAGAAGAAGACTACGGGCATTTCAGCTCATCCTGGATGACTCGGGTTGGTCTAAATCCGAAACACGAGTGATGTTAGCTGTGTCTGTGATCTTAGGGCCCTCATGCGACCTTTTTGGATTTATGATGGAGTCCACAACTGCGTGTCTAGAGTTCTTGCAATGAAAGCAAGGAATGTGTGGATTAAGCCAGCACTTATCCACAGTATGGCCTTGTCTTTTGCATCGTGTGCAAGTCAAGGAAGACCTGTTTTTGTTCTTCTTGACAGGTTTGGCAGGTGCTCTTTTCCCTTTGAAGCCAGGTTTTGGTTGATCACTTTTGGGGTGTGAAGCTCCTCTCGCGAGCAATGCCTTCTCGCAATTCTTTTCAGTCTTGAATCTCCCTTGCAGCATCATGTCTTTGGCAATGGCTTTGGTGGCGTCCTCAAAGTTCATCTCAAGAGTCTTGCTCAAAATAGTTCTCAAAGAACTGTAGGAGTCCGGTAGAGATCTGAGGAAGAGAGTAATTTGTTGTTCTGACTTGATGGCATGCTCATCTCCGGCTGCCTTCAAGGAGTGAAGATCTCCTTCATAGCCTTCATATGGCTTTCAAGGTCTGCTCCATCCCATTTCAAGTTGAACAGCATATCTGTGAGGTAAAGCACCTCACTGTGAGGTAAAGCACCTCACTCTGAGACTTAGTCTCAAATTTTGTCTTGAACTTGTCATCACTCCTAGACCAATCTGCTCTCTCCTTCTCTCCAGCTGCACTTTCCTTTGAACGTAGCTCATGTATTGCCAAAGTCCTTCACCCTTGAGGATGATTGTCATCTTGGCCTTCTATATTTGGTAGTTGGCTGGCCCATCAAGAAAAGTCGTAAACTTCTATTGAAGGTGGACAATGTAAGACATGTTCTTTGATTTGCAATCTCAGTAAAGAGCTCTAATACCACTTGTAGAAATCTGTGGGTAATTTGACTGCTTTTGTATCCCATGAACCAGATAGGATCATGGATACTCAACGTCATGTGAAAACCCTAGCCTAGATCCAAGAGTCATGTTTGGTAGGTGCATGGTAGGTACAAATCTCATCAAAAATCATGGTCTAGATCCTACAAAGTAGGAATCACTACTAAATGGACACAACCACTCCTCTTGACTCGTGGTAACCTACATTAGGTGTGGATTGACAAGTGGCACTTTGGCCATTCAAGTGTCTAACAAAAAATATTGACAAAACATACAATATTCTACATGGCTAGATTTGCCAATGTAGGCAATTTTTCACATTCCTTCTCAAATCTAGCCTTGGAAACCACAAAACTTTTATCAATCACTCCAATTGAAGATCCAAGATTGACAAATGAAACTTTAGGTAAAGATCTAGTAAACAAATCAGCCAAGGAACTTGATGATGACACATGTTGGAGCTTGATCTCTTTGGCTTGCACTTTCTCCCTCACAAAATGATGAGCAATCTCGATGTGTTTGCTCCTTGCATGGAATGTAGGATTAGTTGCAAGTGATTGGGCTGATTGGTTGTCACAATAGATGATAGGGATCTCCTCCTCCATGACATGAAGCTCCACGAATAGCCATTTGAGCCACAAGACCTCCTTGCATGTTGATGTCAAGGCCTTGTATTCAGATTCTGTGGAGGATAAGGAGATGGTATCTTGCTTTTTGGAAAGCCATGATACTACTCCATCACATAGAAAGGTGGAAAAAGCAATTGTTGGTCTTCTATCCAATTTGTCACCTGCAAAATCCGAGTCACTATAGGCTCTTAAGCCAAGATTAGTCCCTCTATACAAACTGCCAAAATTCTTAGTAGATGAGATGTACCTAAGAACTCCTTTGGCCATCTTCCAATGTGAAACTAGAGGACTTTGCATGAATTGGCTTAACTTTCCAACACTATAACTAAGATCAGGTCTAGTTATAGTTAAATAAATCAAGGAGCCAATAAGCCTTCTATATAACGTGATGTCCTCAAAGGATGCTTCATCACCATCAATAGATGCTTTTACATGTTGCTTCATCAATGCACTGATCATCTGACATCCAGTGGAGTCGACGCCCTTACAGGCATCTTTTGTAACAATGTACAATAATAACCTCTATTCCAAGAATGAAGCTTAATAGGCCGAGATCTACCATCTTAAACTCTTTTGCTAAAGCAATTTTTACATCTCTAATTCCATCTAGATCATTACCACTCAAGATAATGTCATCTACATACAAAACAAGAATAATGATCATGCCATCATGAAATATTATGTACAATGATGGATCATAGGCACTCATTACAAAATTGATAGAAATGAGAAAAGAGTTTAGCCCAGAGTATCATGCTCTAGGTGCTTGCTTGAGCCCATAAAGGCTCTTCTTCAAGAAACACACCTCTCCTTCATGCTTTGCCCTCGGGTTGCCTCATGTAGATCTCTTCCTCCTAATAACCATTGAGAAATGCATTTGTGAAATGAAGTTGGAATAGCTCCCAATTGAAGGTTGTTGCAATACTAATGATCAACTTGATAGTAATAAGCTTAGCCACAGGAGCAAAAGTCTCATCATAATCAATGCCTTTGGTATGTAAAAAACCTTTGGCTACAAGCCTAGCTTTATGCTTACTTATTGATCCATCTTTATTATACTTCAATCTAAATACACACTTGAAATCAAGAGGTTTCTTCCCTTGAGGAATATCCACAACATCCCAAGTATGATTCTCAATGAGAGTATCATACTCTACTTGCATAGCATCCATCCAACTTTTAGATTTACAAGCATCTTCATGCATGTTGGCTCATCTAACATTGAAGTAAGAAAGGTGTAAGATGTGAAAGATGATGAGCCTTCCCTTTGATCACCTTGACCATCATAGGTGAGCCTCAATGGCTCGGTCCTTTCCATTGTAGATCATCTTGGAGTTCTTGGAGTTCTTGTATCTTGAGGTGGATCCTCAAGTTCTTCTTCACTTTGTAGCTCCTCCTCAATCCTTGCAAGAACATTGACACCAAGGTTGTTGATTTCACTTCAATTCACACAAGATACTAGATGGATCCAAGCATCTCTTGTATAAATATCTAAGAATGTTTCATGTGTCTTATCATCACTACTTGGTACATGAGAAAAAGAGTGTACATTTGAATGAATGATTTCCTCTTTTGCCAAAGCAACTTTAGCATCCAACTTAAAAAAACTACCTTGTTTAACACCATTTTCTACGCAATTATCATTCTTCATGATGGAACAAACTCCATGCTTGAAGTGAACATCTAAACCATCATTCATTAGTTGTCCAACACTAAGCAAGCTTTTGGTAATTGATGGTACAAAAAGGACATTGTCTACATCCATCCTTTTGCTAGATCCTAGACTTAATGAGATGTACCAATACCATCTATCTTACACTCTTGATCATTTTCTAAAGAAACAAATTTACTAGCACCACTGAAAGAGTGTAAGGTTGAGAATGTGTCCTTTTGGAAAGTCATGTGGGAGCTAGCCCCACTATCAAACCACCAAGTGTCCTTTGAGTTGCTTTTTCTTGTTGGAGTGGATGTAGATGCCATCAAAGATGAGACCTCCTCATCTCCATCCTCTTCATATGCAAGGTTCCCTTGTTTGTCCTCCTCCTCTTTTTCTCTTAGCCTCTTGTAGCATTTGGATGCATAATGCCCCTTCTTTCCACAAAAGAAGCATTTTTGCTTTGACTTGTCCTTTGAGATTGATGCATCATCCTCTTCTTTGGCCTCCTTGGGATGTTTCTTCTTTCCATTGGTCTTCTTCTTGCTTTTGAATGAGAAATTAGCTTTCTCATCACCATCCTGCAGAGAAATAGAATTCATTCTTGCATTGGTATGCATCATCCTACACTCTTCAGCCACTAATATACTATGAAGCTTTTCTATAGTGGGCAAAGTGTCTTGGATTGCAAAGATTTGGACCAAATTTGAAAAGTCACTTCCTAGACCATTAAGGACAATCTGAACAAGCTCACCATCTTGAATCTTCCTCCAATGGAAGCTAACTCCCTATTGAGAGACTTGATTCTGAACACATAATCTTGTGCACTCTCATCACTCCTCTTCATGCTTTGTAGAATCTGATTCCTAAGGATGAGAACCCTCGAAGTGTTACTAGACTCATAGATAGATTTTAAAGATTCCCAAGCCTCTTTAGCACTTTTACATGATGATACTTCCCTCAAAAGATCATTGCTTACATTTGTCTTAATACAGTGAAGTGCAAGCCTAGACCTCTTCTTGTATCTCACTAATTCCTGTGCACCTAGAGGTTCATCTTCATCATCTATTAGAAACTCATAAAGATCCTGGAGCACCATGAGTGACTCCATTCTCACTTTTTAAATAGCATAATTGGTAGAATTTGACCTCTCACTAGCTTCTAGAAGGTAGGCTCCCACTGATCCCATCTTACTAGTGAGATTCTACACACAAGATATAGATTTGGTTGAACTTGAAACTCACAAAGGTTTCTAACTTGTAGTGTTTCACTCAAATGTTGACTTCTAATCCAACAAATGGACTTGTAATCATAGTTCTATCACTCCCTCACAAAGCTGGAATGAAGATAAGATGAAGTGAAAACTACTCTCAAGCAAATCTTGGCAATCTTGGCTATTTTTGGACAATAGAATGACTCTATCTCTCTCTTTCACTTTGATGTACTTTCTAGACCTGGTTTCCACTTTAAAAAGGTTTGAAATCAGCCTAGATTAATTATTTATCATGAATCAAATCCAAAACTAATTAATGGCAAGTGATCTTAGTAGCTTATTCTAGGATTTGCACCAAAACTTACATCAAACTAACACCAGATGAAATTACAGTGATCCAATGAATATGGGGGTTTAAATGTTGGTTCAGATTTGCCTACACGTGTGAACAGTATGGATTTTGATCCACAAAAAGTTTGGGATCAAATCCCCTCAGCAATTCCAAGATATCAGCTCGCCCTTCCAGTATTAGCTTTTTGCACCAAAAACTTGCTAAAATTGGATTAGTTTCAAACACTGATCAATAGCCTTGTACTTGGCTCTGATAGCATGTGAAAAGTACAGTACTAAGGACCATAAATGGATCTTTGAATGATCCACAAGGTTGATTGTGTGCTTGTTAAACAATCTATTAGATACTAGTCATCAGAAAACAAGATCTAGTTTAGTAGCTTGATAGAAAACAAGTAGAGACAATCAGAACATTGATCATAAACTGAAATTCGGCTTCACACGTGTGAAAAGGAGGCTGTAGTATGGCCTGTACATAGAGTCTAAAGTGTGCCAAAGCTTAGCTACATTGGAATCAATCACAATCACCATACATAGAGAGAAAATCCGAGTTTCTCCTTGAGGCTCCAAAAAGTTTCTATCTTTTCACTATGGAGAATGGGAATACACAGTAAAAGACACTTCCTTTGCAAATTTAGGTAAAAATGTAGCATGTAATAAGGAAGTAGACTCAACTTTCTTGCCCTAATGTAAAAACCCTAACCCAGATCCAATAGTCATGTTTGGTAGGTGCATGGTAAGTACAAATCTCATCAAAAATCATGCTATAGATCCTACAAAGTAGGAATCACTACCAAATGGAGACAACCACTCCTCTTGACTCGTGGTAACCTACATTAGGTGTGGATTGACAAGTGGCACTTTGGCCATTCAAGTGTCTAACAAAAAATATTGACAAAATGTACAATATTCTACATGGCTAGATTTGCCAATGTAGGCAATTTTTCACAGAGCTTTCATGAAGTGGGGGTCAACGGAAAAAAAGAATATATGCTTTCAAGTAAGATTTTGTTTTGAACTATTCATGTGTTTTGTTTCATTTAGCACATCAATGATTGTGAATAGTTTTTTTTTAAATCTGATTTTTATTTTGTAGATCAACTTTAGTCACCAATCAAAATCTGAAAGACATGGACATGATTGGGAAGTCTTTGAGTGCAGTACTTGTAGCCAAGTCAAAGACGAGTCTACTCGGAAATCAACAATATTTTTGAATCAAGTCCAAGATTGCAGAGGCCCTTATAGGCGAAGTCGGCAGGATTATTGACCGAAAATTGATACAAGGAGCATGTGATTATTCTAGTATTAACATGGATGCATATTGTTGAATTTCACACGTGTGGACTGTCCACTACATGTACTTGTGATCTCCTAAGGTGTGTAGATGCACCAAGATCAAGACTAGATTGAGATTCAAGATTTAATGCCTTCAAGCTCACAAAAATCTTGAAATTTATTGGAGATATATTCACCACCTCCATCACTTCTAAGAGCTTTAATCTTGAATGAGAATTGCTTCTCTACATAAGCTTTGAAAATAAGGAAATGATCAAACACTATAGATTTTGAAGCAAGAAGATATATCCAAGTGAATCTTGTGTAATCATCAATGAAAGTAACAAAACAAGTGGCTCCTCCCTTGCTTGTAGTTGATGAGAAATGCACATCCGAGTGGATTAACTCCAAAGGATGATTGCTTTTGATAGGAGATCTTGTAAATGGCTTTTTGTGAGATTTAGCAATAGCACAAGCCTCACAAGGCTTTATCTTCTTGGAGAATGACTTTGGCAAGCCAATAGCTTTGGATTCTTTGATCATAGAGAGCATGGATTTGTAGTTGGGATGTCCCAACCTCCTATGCCATAATTCCTCCATAGAGAGCTTGTTCACAAGAGCAACATTACAAGCATTCACATACTCATTTGGATCTAGTTTATAGATGCCACCAAATCTAGATCCTAATGCAAGTATCTCATCATTCTTCTTGATAGTGCAAGTATCAACATTGAATTTTACATCAAGGCCATTATCAAGCAATTGGCCAACACTAATAAGATTCTTGGTAAGCTTAGGTATATAAAGAACTCTAGAGAGAGAAAGAACTTTAGAGGATGCAAGCTTCAAGGGAATGTTCCCTATGCCTTCAATAGGACATTCAAAATCATTTGCAGTGTATATTGATTTCTTCACTCCATCATAAGGTGCAATAGAAGAGAAAGAGTCCTTGGAGCTACACATATGTGAAGAGGCTCCACTATCAATATACCATAGGCCATCCTTCTTGAAAGGAGTAGATGAGAAACTAGAGACCATAAGAGATCCCTCTCCATCACTTGCAATAGTGTCTTCCTTCTCATTGGTTATATTGGCTTGCTTGAGTTGATTCTTCTTTTTGAAGCAATTGGTGGCATAATGACCTTTCTTGCCACAATAAAAGCACTTGATCTTCTTCTTCTTCTTGAGCTTGGATGATGAAGCATTAGAGGAATCATCTTCCTCCTCATCTTTGTCTTTGGATTTGACTTTGTCCTTGCTTGAGGATTGTTGATGTTGGTTCTTGCTCCTCTCTTTGTGCTTATCCTTGGCAAAGAGAGCTTTGCCATCATTATGAGTGAGAGAAAGCTTGTCCATCCTCAAGAGCTTGTACTCTTGTCTTGATTCTTCTGAAATTAGCACACTTTGGAGAGCCTCCAAACTTGGTAGCTCCTCCTTAATGGCATAGGATTGGACAAGATTATCAAATTCACTTCTCAAGCCATTGAGAATGACTTGAACTATCTCATTTTGATTGATGGAATCACCAATGCAAGCAAGCTCTCTATGAATATCTTTTACTCTCAAAACATAACTAGATGCACTCTCATCACTCTTTTGGCTACTTTGAAAGATTTGATTCCTAAGAGTGAGAAGCCTAGAGGTATTCTTAGCCTCATAGATAGTCTTGAGACAATCCCAAGCTTCTTTGGCTGTTGTACAAGTACCTATCTCCCTCAATATCTCATTAGAGATATTCATCTTAATGTAGTGGAGAACCATCCTAGCTCTCTTTTTGTATTTTTGAACCTCTTGAAGAACTTGTGGTTCTTCTTCAGGGCCAAGAACTATGTCCATCACGTCTTGAAGGATCAAGATGGACTCCATCCTCATTTTCCAAATTGAATAATTTGAAGTAGTCAATCTCTCACTTGGTTCCAACAAGGATGAACCCATTGAAGACATTTGAAGTGAGGAAAACTCAAATGATGAACAATAAATGTTGTTACACACTCTCAATAGGATCCAATAATTGAGTACTATCTCCTCCTATGAAAGATCTTACAACAATTTGTAATTGATTCTCACTAGCTACTCAAATCTAGATCTATTTCACATCAAATGATGGGGTATAGGCAAAGTTATGATCTAACACTCTTAGCACGTGTGAAATACACTAAGAAATCAAATTTGACTCAAATACAATGATATTGCATGAAACAAAATGGCTAAGATCTCAAAACAGTGCCTAGATCACATATAGATGAGATTGGCAAGCATACAACTGTGATTTTGGATCAACCAAGCAATATCTTGACCAAACCAAATGTGTCCACCCAGGTCTAGGTGCCCTACCTAACCCTCTTCAAAATCTTATAACTTTTGATTGGCTCAACCAAATGAAATGAAACTGATTGCATCAGAAACTAGACAAAAATAGCTTCAAAGCAAGCTATCAAGCAAGATAAATGGATCAAACATGAGAGAGAACTTCCAAACTGAAATTGGATGTTCCTCACACATGTTTGAGCACCTGATTCCGTACAGTACCAGGTCAGACCCAATCAATGTCCTTTTGATCTCTTTTGATCCAAGATTGAACAAGATAGCTAGGAAAATGGGCCTTGACAACTTCTAGCTCAAGATTGATGAAATTTTTTCACTTAGATGGATCAAAATGCATGGTAACCTTAGGTAGGCTCTGATACCATGTTGAATTTCACACGTGTGAACTGTCCACTACATGTACTTGTGATCTCCTAAGGTGTGTAGATGCACCAAGATCAAGACTAGATTGAGATTCAAGATCAATCTTGAATCCTATGGCAAAAACACACTACTACATGCATTCAATCACTTCCAACTCTCACTCACACGTGTGGGAAGTATTCAAAAAATAATCTAAGTAAAAACAAGCTGCTCTCCTCAGGTAGAGAGAGAAAATGCATCAAGAACTCTCGGGTAGAGAGAGAAAGCTAGAAATCCAATAACTCACAAAATCCATGAAATCACCAAATCAATTGACTTCAAAATAAGGAGTACAATGATACTAGTAGGTCCACGAGCTACCACTATGCTTAACTATGATTGGACCATATTTTGTCACCTCTTAATCCTATTGGATCATTGATCTATGCACCTCTTAATTCTATTGGACTATATTCAAGCACACCTCAATTTTCTATTGGACCTCACAAGGTTCCACCTATATATCCTATTGGACCTTTTGGAATACATCAAAAAAAAACTTTACACTTGTCTACACTCTAATTAGCAAGTGTTTAGCCTCTTACTCTATTTTGGCTCAATAGTGGCATTACAAGTGGAAATGCATAATTTGCCATCTATGCCAACTTTATTCCTATCAACATCCTACACCTAGATGCTTGATGTAAAAAACATAAGACCCCTATATCTAACATAGATAATCTTTTTCAATTCTTCACACATATGACACAATGTTTAAAATTATCAAAGAGGCATTTGGACAAATACATACAAAAACTCTCCTATTCCTCGGCCATTTCAAATAAAATTAGAAAGGGATGTGTTAAATAGGGGTTTGCAAAACATCATTGGTATTCCTTACCATATCAATGAAATTTATAACTCAAAACATGGCACTTTGTCATATGAGTCCACCAACAATATGTTTGTAGATTTGAATCATTTACTGAAATTTATTGTAAAGTTTTATGGAATCACAAGTGAAAGTGTTGAAAATTTGATATTAGTTCTCAAGTTAGATGAATCAGAAGTAATAAAGGGACAAAAGCTAGAAAGGGTTAGTGTTACACTTATGAATGGAGCATTAAGCAATACGATAAACTCGGAGAGTCTTAATTTCAGTGTGCAGTCCGAAAATAATATCTGGTGGTTAGCAGTTTTCCAGATTTAAATCTATTTTATTGAGTACTAGCAACTAATTCATTTCGAGAATTTATGGTTTTGTGTTTTAAGCTGATATCGTTTTGCTATTATAGGTCTAAGTTTTAAATATACTTGATCGAGTAATATTGTTCAATTCTCTTAACATAGTTCATGATTTTGTATTTCAAACAGGTTTTAAAAGAAGATCATGACATTCTATTTTGGATTTTAGTAAAACAATTTATCTAGAGATAATTAAGAATTATAGCAGCGACACATCACTCAATGTTCCTAGAATAGGTGATTTTAAGGTGGAATGGCATTTGGTTGGAGACCTGAAGTCGTTGAAGTGCATGTTCTATAGGAAAAAGATAATTATTCTTCCATAGAGAACACGATGAAAGTTTGAATAAATCAAACTAATATCAGTGTCTTTAATCGGGTCTGTATTTGATCTATGTACTAATAGAATAGTATTTGCTCTGATTGAATATGCGTGCGGAAATAGTATGCGGTAGAAGAGACAACTTAAGACAATTTTTAGACAATTATAAACTATTGTTCAAAAACAAATTTATAATTCTGAATCTAACTCAGTATACATCTCTGTTTCTTATCCTTTGTCATGTAAAGTGCGTGCTTTGTTAGTAGAATCAAGACCTGTCTGATCAGGTGTTCTACAGCTCCCTCTCAAAGTGGGTAGTTGGATTAACCCCAATCTTCTTCGTTGCTTCTCGAACAAAGCCTTACTGATTGGCTCCGTAAAGATATCAGTTGTCATTTCCTCTGTAGGTATGAAGGCTTTTTTCAGTATATTCTTCTCGACTAAGTCCTGAATCACATGATATTTGATAGCTATGTGCTTTATTTTTGAGTGAAATACAGGATCTTTCGTAAGATAGATTGCTGAAGTGTTATCCATTGACAAGACATAAGGTTCAAATATGGATTTATCAAATCCTTCCAACATCTGTTTAATCCAGATCAGCTTGTTTGCCATCTTGGCTACTCACTTCACAAGAAGATTGAGTTACTGATGTTTGCTTCTTGCTTTTCCAGAGTATGGCTGCGCCAGATGCTAGAGTGCAACCTCCTGAAATACTTTTGTTATCATCCTTCATGGATGTCCAGCTTGCGTCACTGTAAGATTCGATGTGAAATCCAGCTTCCTTTAATAATACAGTCCATAGTCTTTCGTTTCCTAGAGATATTGTGGTACTCTCTTTGCTAACTTTCAATGCAACAATCATGGGTTCTGATTATATTGGCTCAATTTGTATACTACAAATGTTATATCAGATATGGTGTTGTCTGCTAGATATAACAATCTAGCCATAGTACTCCAGTTCCATCAACCACGTGCTAAGAACCGTCTCCAAGTATAATGAATCTTGAATAGTTCGTCTTCTTGTACTCAGACAATATTTGTTTCAAGAAAACAAAATGTGGTGGCTCCCGAATCAAGTACTACTTCTCAAATTGAACTATATGAATAGCATTGATCAGCACTAATATAAATTGTTGAGTTCCTTGTTGCCCTGTCTTCTACTGCTCTAGAGCATTCTTCGACATAGTTTGAATTTGAAGGTTCGCTTTCATTCTGGTCTCTTTTGTTTTTGGGATTCTGATAATAGTCTACTACTGCATGACCCCGTTTATGATAATGAATGCATTTAATCTTTGGATTTAACCAACATTTTTCTTCTGTGTGACCTAGTCTTCTACATCTGTTGCAGATCTTCTTATCACCAGAATTCTTCTGTTGTTTACCAGATTGTTGTTCATTTGTCTTAGACTCATTCCTTTTAGACGACTCTCTCTTGAACTTAGACTTCTTAGAAGATTCATTCTTCTGAGTAAATAGAGCATTTTCGGAATCACCATTATCATCATAGCGTTCACGAGCTTCTATTTCCTCTTTAACTCCGTCTATTGCCTTTTGAAGTACCATTGTCGCATCTTACCAGAGTTTGTACTCTAAAATAGAGATCGAAGATTGGAAATTAGGTTTATCTCCGAGTACTTGTTTGAGGTGTAAGGCCTACTAAAGATAATGATTTTCTAGGTTAATAATGAAAGTTCAAAGGACTGTTCTTGTGATTTTTTCCTGTTTTGAGGACAAAACCAAATTAAGGGCGGAAGAAGGTTATGTCCATGACTAGTACATAAGATTCATTATACTCCTAGTCTTGGATACATGGTACTCCATTAAGTCAAGCTGTTAGTTATGCCATGTCATATTGGACGTGACCCAAAAGTAGCTAATACCCTTGTGAGGCCCATAATACACTAAATGGAGTTAGTACAAGGTTTGGGATAGTGAATGCAAGTATAGAGTTATCAATAGCAATTCTATGAATAGAGGATCCATGCATAGAGACTCTATTCTAAATGAATCTATATATAGGGGAGTTAGGACCTTGCATGAATAAGTGCACATGTGGTTCTAGGCTCTATATAAGGAGGCCAAACTTGTCCTACTACACACAACTGTGATTGATTCATTGCTAGACTCTCACTCTACTTTCATGCTTTCTATTCCTTGGCTTGGGGGTGAAGCTTATAGAATTGATTGGTTGTTTCTACTTGGTTGGGTGGTTTCTCCATACTGTGTTTTCCATTGCGTTTGTCTTGTAAGCATGATCTTGAGGAGATTTCTCTTATAGGTATAACCACTGAAATAATTGACAAATATAGTTTCATTTTTCATTGGTTCCTCCATGTCATGTATTTTGATGAAATGTTGCCCGTGCTTGCCAATGTGACTTCTACATCCTTTATGATGACCGTCACTCAGGCTTCCATATGTGTTTGCAAAAAATGTTTTATGATCTCTTAGTATATGCTGCACATGTCAAAATCGTAGTGTCAGTCTTATGTTTTGATCAATATATATAGTTCAATTGAAAGAAGCTCTAATCATTTATACTAACCATATAATGAGTGATGTGATCTGCTCCTCATGCTTTTGATACTGCATCAACAAACTCGACACAAGTCTTTTGTAGAGCTTTCTTATCAATATCACATCTAGAAAATTTATCTTTTCTTAAAATTTTAATCATATTGTCAAATTTCATCCATACATCAATTTTTAGTAATCTAGTTGAGCCCCTCACCTCAAAGTCCTAAGAGGATATCTTTTCAAACAAAGTGTTGAATATTAGAAGCCTTATCAGTGTGGTTTGATAGGAATCGATGTGTGGTAGCAATGATATCTTTCCAAACAGAGTGTGGTTTGATAGAAATTGATGTGCTTTTGCTCCTCCTATGCTTGGCTTAGTAGGCATATTTCTTGACTTTTCTAAAAGCTTTTTATCTTTCTATATTTTGACATGTCTCTTATGAAGTCATGCTTTCTATAGAACATCTTCTAATTGAGAGATAGATTCCTTCGAGGATGATGCTGGCTTAGTATTCTGAGCAAACAATATATGAAGATAAATGAGTTTCTCTATTATTCTAACTTTTGCATTAAGTCTAGTGCAAACATGCACACATTTTACGAGAATAGGCAATATATGCTTCCAGTTTAGATCTGCATTTTCTCTCATAATGCCTGTAGTCCTAGTATCATCTTTCGCCATTTTCATGCAGTACAAACAAGGATGTTTAGATGTAGCACTATGAGAGACATTATACATGCATTTCAATGCTTTCAAATCACTTGCTAAGTGCTTATTCAACATTGAAGTCTCCAACTCCTAGAACGTTGAGAAATTCTCCATCCATATGGTCCTTGATGATCTTAGGGTAATATGTCCTAAAGAATATTCATGATAATATATCATGATCCTTCTTCAGTACCTATCCAAAGAATAAATCAAACTTAGTTAAATAAGAACTAATACTACCCATTGAATGTAAGAATGAGAAAAATTATCTGAAAAGATGCCAATCACCATATATCATTAGCCTTCTTCTTAGCCACTTTCACATTCCTCAATAATTTTAAGTTTTCAAATCTAATAGCAAGATTGATTGCATTTGCTCTAGTTTAGATTTGATATCAAATGTTATCTTCTCTAATGATTCATTATTTCTTTTATGTTCTTCATTTTCCTCTGAAGTTTTTTCGACAAGACAATATCTTTTATGACAATAAGAGGATATGCGTATCAACTCACATTCTAGAAAGTGAATTTTTTTCATAGAAAATTGATTTCCATAGTTCTCCAATCTCTCACAATATCCTAGTAATCCAGTATGCCCATTGCATATCCATGTAACTAGATGAGTTATTGAAGAGAATGTGGGATGAGTCAAAGTGCTAGGATCTTGAGGATACAATGTTCCATTTGTCCACAAATCCAAGTTCTTCTTTCCTTCTTTCCTATAATGGGAACAATACTCAGCATATATTGAAATTTCTTTGCCTCATCTTCTCTGTATAGGTGTCAAATCTGTAGAGATATCCAATTGTAGATGATACAATGTTGACATCAGAAAAAACAAGAAAGTAATCAAATGCATCAAAGTACTCAAAACAGATTTTTCAAAACAAATCAAAGTACTTATCTTTTATTATATTATATACTCTATACCATAATTAACGAATTTTCATAGGTACTGAGTTTTTGTGATTTGGATCGATATTGAGAGAGTAATGATCAAATTAATGGAGGTGGGTCAGACTAGCCAGAATTCTGGAAATGTTTTTTACAAGTGAGAGAGAAACACTTCACCTTTTATCCATTTTGAAGCTGTATTTCTTTGTAGAATTTTTTCGCTGCCTTCAGAATGAAGTTTGCATGTTCTTTTTTAAATCTGTATTTTTAGCAAACTATTACTCGTCCTTTTGCTCGTGTCTACTAATTTTGAAAACTTTTTAAAAATTAAAATTTTATTTTTTGTTCTATTTCTCACACCTACTATTTCTGAAATTATTTTTAAAAAAATCTATTACTCGTCATTTATTCGCACTTGTTATTTCTAAAAACTTTCTATTTGTAATAAGTCTATTATTCGCTCATTTATCGCAAGACTATTTTTAAAAACTTTTTATTTACTCGCCCCCTCCCTTGCCCCCCTCGCTCTCCCCTATTTTTCGTATTTCTCTTTTTCTCATGTTCCTCTCTGATTTCTCGCATTGTCCTAACCTTTTCCTCACCGCCCAAACCTCCCCTATTTCTTGCCCCCCTCTACCAATTTTTTGCCTCCCCTCCTCAGTTCTCACGCCCCCACATATTCTTTGCCCCGCTCCCTAGCCTACGGCCTACGTACCCTCTCCTATACCCTACCCCCACCTGCCCCCCCCCCCCCCTCTCTCTCTCTCTCTCTCTCTCTCTCTCTCTCTCTCTCTCTCTCTCTCTCTCTCTCTCTCTCTCTCTTCTACATGGCCAGTGAACTTCGGGACCAGGCTGCCCTTCGAAAAATATATCTTGGATATTCTACGGGAATATAACTTGCCTACTGAAGAAGCTATGGAAGAACTGCAGGTTTTGAACCAACAAGAAGACATTCTAGGTAAACTGCAGGTAATACAAGATCTGATAGTTGGAATGTTGCAAGAAATAAATCAAAATAGGCAAGATAATGATGTGAAATGGACAAAATTGTTTGCTAGCCTATTTGGTGGGCAAGACAAACATCTTTGAGCCATCTACATCATACCAACTACCGTCTCCATCACAAAATGTAACATCTTTTCAAGATGTCCGAAGAATTGACATGGACAAGGAAAAACATATATTATAGAGTCATACTAGATAACCGGTGAGACTGGAACAATGAGAGCAACAGTCAATGAGGTTTCATGAACAACAGAATCACTTTGATGCTCAGGAATACAAGGATAAGATTATCATTTAGAAATTCAATAATGACTTTAATACCATTGACATTGAAGAGTGGTTGCATAAATTAAATCATTACTTCATCTTGTTCAATAGACCTAATCCAACTAAATATTCCTCTATTTTGTATTATGTAGAACCTCAAACAATGTCTAAGAAACGTGCTCTTTGTTGTTGCTGAGGGAAAGAATCCATTCTATTCTTCCCATAGTACAAAGTCAGTGGCGGTGGCACGTGACAAAATAGCTTCTTCCACTGTCCCTTTCAACACAGATAAAACTGCTAAATCTGCACCCTCAGAATCAGCCCCCTTCCCCCCAAAAAAAGATCTCAGGCTGTTTCACATACTAAACCTGCAACCGAGAAACCAAAGTCTAGAAACAAATCCATGGCCAATCGACCAATAGTAGTTCTTCTGAAAAAAGTAGAAAAAAATAGAAGAGTCCACTTTCGTTTAGCCTAGAGCGTCTATCCAACCTCTGAAGGATTCATTTGAGATCTCTAAAATTAGAGATCAAATTCTTTGACAAATGACAAAATTTCGAAATAAAGGGCTAGCCAGCTCAAGGAGATTCAAAATCCAAACACCACTCACACATTAAAACTCATATCAACAAAGATGGGTATTTTCTAGTGGAAAAATATGTAGGGAATAAATTCTTCCGAGTTAATAATCAATGTCCTCTCGAGGGTTGCCGATGGTCAACTCTCCCTTGCTAAAATGGGCAAGGAATTTAAAAGGTCAGATTCTTTTTTGTTTTTAAATAACATTTCTTAATACTAATTGTTATTTTTATTTTTATTTTTTTGTGATATTGATCACTAATTTGTTTTCTAATACAGACATAAATTATTTATGAAAGTTCAAGAGGCCATGGTAATAGGATTGAACTACATAGATTTTGAGGAGTGCTAGAGGTTTTATTCTCTGAGCAATAAAAATGAAGTCCTCACTCTTTTTTTTAGATTATTTAGAAATATGATATTCATTTCACTCATGCTTGATACATAAACATATTAATTTTTTATTTCAATGATTCATATCTCATGCTAAGCATAGAATTGTATTATCTAAGCTAGGATCTCAAACTTAGCATAAATTTAATTTTTTAAATATTTATTATGTTCATCCTATGCTAAGCATAGTGCATTCTTCATTTTACCTTGCTTAACATTGAAATTTTTTTAATATTTATTTGGTGTATCCTTTGCTAAGCATAGTTGCATTCTCTCTTCTTTCAGTCTGTTGAAGACAAGAAAAATAAAGTTATTTTAGAGCAGTACAAACAACATATTCTAAAAGCGAAGGCCAAAAAAAAAGACAAAGAAAGATTGGCACGAGATTATACTATTGCGAGGAGAATTCAACAGAGACATACCTCCCAAAATATGTCGATAATCAACCGTGTTTTTACACTGTGAAAGAAGGAGATTGTAGGGAGATTCGGCAAATTTTCTAAAGAAAACACTCTTTGTGTTACCGACATTCCCTATGGATTTCAAATGAAAGAATCTCTAAATGATGATTGTCCATTGAAATTCACTGAGATCCATAGTGTGATGCAGAGATTTCTTGAAATCACAACTTCTCTTATTTGGAGAGTTGTGATATTCCATTCAAATTGGCAATCGCTTTCATAGCAAAAAACACTTCTAACTTTTTGCAATGCTGGGATTGGAAATGCTATGTGGTACGTTTTCAAGTTTCTAAAAACTTAGTTTTATTTGTTTTAATTTTGATATATTCTATGCTTAGCATAGATTATTGTTTAAAATAATAATTTACTTTTCCTTTTGTAGGTACAAGCCCAATGTTCGCAATGCTGGTGGTGTACGATTGTGCAATGAGATTGAATGCATAATCATTGCTTATTATTCGTTGGATGACAAACGTTCTATGCTGTACTACAACACCACCAGCCTAACTAAGTTTGAAAACTTGTTCCAATTTCCAACAGTAACAAAAAAATTGAAAAATTTGATGACAGGTTCCATGGCTTATTCTTATCAAAAGCCACAACAATAAATTAATCGTCTTATTCAAATTCTTTCACACCCAACAAATTGGATTTTAGATTTGTTTAGCAGTAGCAGTAGTACAAGTGCATGTGCTTTGCAAAAAGACAGACATGTTGCTGTTGTAGAATTAGATTCTAGCTTAGTAGAATTTGTAGAAATGCAAAAATTTGTCAAATGAATTAATTGAGGTAGGGAAGTCTACAGATGACGAAATTTCATTGTCGAAAGAACCACAACCTCCCGCTAGTGGAAAAGTGGGTGACACAAAGGACTTTGCAAATGTCATAGTTCAAGATTATAATGTTGTCACTATAGAGGAAACTGTCGAAGAGATTACCATTGTCTCTACTGAGGCTCCTCCAGAGAAGCCCAAAGATGTCAATCACCTTGATGATTTTTGGGAAGCATGTAAAAGACTGTTTCATCATTTTAAAGATTATATATGAATTTCAAACTTTTGTGACATGAAGTTTTTAAGTTCATTTATATTTTTTAATATTAGTTGCTGCATGAAATATTTTCAAATATTATTTGCTACTTGAAATACTTTCAAATATTTTAAAATTTATTTTCAATGTTACTCTTTTAATATAAATTTAATAAATTTTTGTTTTACTGAATGTTGTTTTGAAATGACAATACTATTTTGAGTTTATTCTAAAATCATATTCTCCAAAAATAATAGATATTATTTAAATTGGTAGTATTTTTTATCTTTTAAAATATTAAAATTTATTAATAAAATTTCAAGTTCCTACTTATGATGATGTTCAGAAAAAAATTTCTTTTTTAAAAAATTTAAATATTTTCAAAACTCATGTAATTTTAGATGTGCATTGAAATAATTTTTTGTTTTATTAGAATTTGTGTGTTATAAAACTAAATTACATAAATATTTTTGAGTTTGTACAAATTATTATTGTAAAAAATTAGAAATTATAAAAAATTATTTTGAATCTATATTGCATTCATAAAAATTTATTTCAAGCAATTTTTTTTTAATATTTTAAAATATTTGTTACTATATAGTTTTTCAAATAATATTACAAAAATGAGTCTCCATATTATTATTATTTTTGTCACCATTTTGTTTGTGTTTATATAATAATACACTAGAAAGCTATGTCTTCTACTATTAGTTTAAATTGTACTCTAATATGGTGCTTTAATTCGTTAAGAGATGATTGTCCTTGGGTGATAAGATAATAAGTGTATATAAATGCCATCAAAGTAGTTTAGTAAAGTTTTGGTGCTTTATATTAAGTCTTTGAAAATATTATTTTGAATTTATGGGTACACCAATAGAGGATGATAGTATATTCAATTTGTATGATGTTAGGTTTATAATGTTTAGCAAAATCCAAAAAAAAAAAAAATATTATATTTATTTCCCAAAAACAAATTTCTATTTAGGGTGTATGGGTATATGGTTTGCAAAGTAGGCTGTAGTGTTTACGCTTGAAAGTATTTGTTTTACAGTTTACAGTTCAAGGACTAGGGTTTAGAGTTTAGGAATTAGGGTAAAGAGTTTAGACTTTAAATTTTAGATAAGGGTTTCAGATTTAGAAACCCAGAGTAAATGGTTTCGAGTTTAAAGTTTAGGGTTTTAGAGTTTAGGATTTCTGAAGTACGGTTTAGAGAGTAGGGTTTCAAGTTTAGGGTTTATGGTTTATGGTTTAGAATTTAGCATTTAGGGTTTAAAGTTTGAGAGATTTCTAAAAAAAACCATAACACACCAACACATTGGGTGTTCTTACTTCTTATGTTCGCACCCAAACATTTACCCAAGTGAACTCTTTGTACGCTTCTGTTTTCTTGGATGGTCACCTTGTTGTTTTCCCAATCATGGGAAACCTTGGCATCTCTTGACCAGGGTATACTACCCAGCTGTAGAATGTTGTAGCATGGATCCGTTGCTTTTTTGATGACGATAAATGATACTGAGTAAGGAATTCCATGTACCTTGGCACGAGCATTTTTTAGTATCCCAATATTGTTTACTATGAAGCCATCTGCCATCCTTAAATTATACGGGGATTTAGCGGATTTATCTAAACCCAACGCCAGTCGTCGTTCCTCTGTTATCAGGTTTACAACTGATCCGTCGTCCAACAACACATTGTAGACCGTCTATCTTGCAATCATAATACTGATCTCTGGCATATGTTAATCGATTTCAATCGATACAACTAGTGGTGTTGTTGTTTATTGGTAGACTCTCTCCCTTGTTGTGAATATCTTTCCATAGATATTGAGGGGGTAATCCTCTGATGAAGGAATCCGCCGTGCTTGGAGATAGTTGGGGTGGTGGCCTCGCCGTCATCATGCCCAGTTGTTGGAGACAAGCAAACTTGCAATTTTGGTGTTACCCAAATCAGTTGGTCGATACTAACTTTAAATTTATTTTGAATACCTTCGGTCAACACTTTGTGTGCATCAGTAATAGCCTGTGGGTGGTATCCTTAAAACTACAGTTCGATTTTGGAGCAGGTGAGCTGACTGTATCAGCTGAATGAAGCCAGGTAAGCCCTCCCATTCATTGGTTAGCCCCAAGTCTTCCAATGTGGGTAGTTTCTCACCGTGCTGCATCTCCGCAAGCACGTTAATCATTCAGTCGCAAAGTTGGTCCTCCTTTTCCCAC
Organism: Diphasiastrum complanatum; assembly: GCA_029204225.1. Classification (NCBI taxonomy): domain Eukaryota; kingdom Viridiplantae; phylum Streptophyta; class Lycopodiopsida; order Lycopodiales; family Lycopodiaceae; genus Diphasiastrum; species Diphasiastrum complanatum. The sequence continues at coordinate 50,093,218 of CM055104.1, read as the reverse complement.
TCTACACAGGAGAGCTTTGATGCTCTCAAAACAGCCTTAGCTACAGCACCAGTTTGAAAAGTCATCGACCCCAATCAGCCATTTGTGGTCGAAACAGATGCTAGCGACTTTGCAGTTGGTGTTGTACTAACTCAGGGTGGATGACTAGTTGCGTTCGAGAGTAAAAAACATGAAAGTCTCAGATACCTTTGCAATCAACTTGAGCTTGGGGTCGGAAAGCTCGTTGGGCAGAGTTGATGCAAGAGCTTGATATGTCTAACATATATAGAATGCCTATGATAAACGAGTTGAGTTTTATCTAGATTTGTAATGAGTTACTGGAGTCCTTGAGCCCTCAACGATGAGTATCGTTCTATTTCAACCCGAATGAGTTGAATATAGTTTGATGCAAAGAACAAAGAAGTTTTCAGCTGAGTACTTGGCTTCTGACGCCTAAAGTTTTGCGACATTGTGTCCTTAGGCTGAGAATAGGTAGTGGCTAATGAGAGTCTAAGAACTTCAAATTATGAATATGCTCTACAAAAAAGGTCTTAACCCCTAGACCATCAAGGATAAAGCCTAAACCCTAAACTTTGAGCAATAAATCCTAGACCATGAACCCTGTCAAGAATAAAAAGCTATCCAACTTGTCTATAGGGGTTGATGAGGAAAATCATCTTGCTTGTGCGTTTACAAGTTGTAATATTATTTTCTAGAATGTACAAACTCGAGCTACATGACATGCACAATGTCTACACGGTCATATTTCACTTTGTTCCATTGTATATATCAAAGGTATGTGAATTGAGCACATGACCTTATAGATTAGGGCGAGTTTGAGTTAGGTAGATCTAGATTTGATGACATGCATAAAACTAGATGACATGCAAAATAAGTTAGAGTGCATGCATGCAACATGCAAGTCAGTATACATGTTCTACACATGTCCAAGTCATCTAGGGAAGTCACATGCAAGACATGAAAACACTATTTGATACATGCATGTAGTTTTGTAGGTTCATAGTTGAGAATTTGACATTTGGCAAAGTAGGTAGGAGTTAGGTGCAATTTCAACATGCAAGCTGTTAGGTGTCAATATGGTAATAGTTTACACTTGATTAGGTCTAGGGAACGCATTGATTGCAAGGAGTACCACAAATTTTGGCTCTCCTATATACGTACATATCATTCTCATTCATATCTAATGATGAATCAAGCTTTGGTAATGTCATAATGTCAAAATTGGATCTCATGCTATTTTGCTTGTTTTAATATTCTCTCTCTAACTCGAGATTGGTGTCTTCTTCGTATATTATTTTGGTTATGTATTCTTTCTATTTGTGAGGAATTAGTTTTGCTTTGATCTGTAGCATTCTAGATTGTGCTCTAGCCTTAGATCTGTTGGTAGATTGTAGGATTGCTCTACAAGTGTTCTGTGTGCCACCACAAAGCATGGTCAAGATCATTCACACATTTGTTGTGGATCCCCACACGTGTGAACTTGCTGGATTTTTCACAAACCCTAAACGCTATTGAGAAATGCCGGTCAACAATGCAAGAAGGTGAAGGACGTGAAAGTGGCCCACTAGACACAGAATGAAAGAGAACAAATTTGCCTCATAAACATCGGGACCAATGACAAGCCAAAAAACCTTTCGATAGACACAGATATTCTCACGTAGGTGGGAGAGGACACCGAGAAGCTATTCCGAAAATTCAAGGATGTTTTGCTTGGTCCTATCATGACCTCAAAGCCATCCTTGCATTGCTTGATAAACATCGTATTGAATTGGATAGTACAATACCATTTGCTCACTAGGCACGGTATTGTACAAATCCCAATTACGCCAAAGCAGCTGAGGATATCAATAAACTAGTGCTGGCCGGATTCTTGAACCAGTAGACCCCCCGGTTATCACTTATCGTGGTTGTATCGAAGAGAAATGGGAAACTTTGTATATGCATTGATTATCGTAAGCTCAATGACGCTACAAAAAAGGACCCTACTCGTTACCATTCTCAGACTCTGTCCTGGACATGGTAGTCGGGCACGAGGTATACTCCTTCATGGATGCTTATTTAGGGTATTGTCAAATCTTCATCGCGCAGGAGGACCGATATAAGATGACATTTATTACCGATTGGGGCGCATATGTATGGATGAAGATGCCTTTCAGAATAAAGAGCGCACCGCCTACATGCAATGAGCGGTTAACCAAATGTTCAAGGAGTATTTGGATGAATCCATGAAGATTTTTCTTGATGATTTTAGCATTTTCAGTGATCTGGCTATCCATTTGGAGAAACTCCGGAAGTGTTTTGAACGTCGTCGGGAGTATGGTATTAGCTTTAATCCTAGAAACTGTTTGTTCTTTGTGGCTTTAGGACTGATTATAGGTTACATTGTTTCGAAGGCCGAAAAATCCCCTGGCCCTCAAAAGATCAAAGCAGTCTTGGATATGCCTGAACCAAGCAACCCAAATGACATCTTGGTATTTAATGGTATTGCTTAGTTTAGTTAACCTTTGCTTTATTCAAGACTATGGCATTGATCACTAAATTGATGAAGAAGGATGCACCATTCTCTTGGAGCAACCTATGCCAAAAAGCATGGAGATTTTGAAGCAGAAATACGTGGATGTCCCAATTGTATACCTCCAGGGTGGGATCTTGAATTTCACGTTCACAAGGATGCTTTAGATGTTGCGGTTGGGGCCATGGTAGCCCAAAATCCGACTAGTAAGGTGGATCAATCGATTGTCTATATTTCTCGATTACTGAACAGTGCGGAGTGGAATTACACCACCAAGGAAAGGGAAGCATTGGCTATGGTTTACACATTTAATAAATTTTGCCATTGTTTATTGGGCAACAATTTTGCTTTCTATGTAGACCATGTGGCTTTGGTAAATTTAGTAGATAAACCAAAGGTATCGGGAAAAATTGCTCGGTGGTTATTGTTATTTCTAGAATGTGATTTGACTATGGTTTATAAACCCGATAAGACTCATGGGTAGATGCATGGTTGGGTGTACCAATATTTGGTCACGGACAACAAGTTTGTTAGGTGGTTTGAATTGCAAAATGTGTAAGAGTATAAAATACTAGTTATCACTTGACCAAAATTTGTATGGAGCATACTAACTTGATTATAAAGACATACAAGTTGTGCTTTCTATATATAGATGTTTGAAATATAAATATAAGACTTTTCATCTTGTACAATAGGGACTTTTCGTGCTGCCGAAGTTTTAAATTTGGATTCAATTTAATATAATAAAAATTGGATATAAGAAATAATGACTCAGTTTTAGATAGATGAATCTATGGTAAATTTAGATTCAAAATAACTATGAAATGAGTAACTAGTGACTTTCTAGTATGTTAGAGGCTTGTAAGTCCATATTCTTCTCTTTAATTATCATTAAGAAAAATTTTGCTATACACTCAAACTTGTACAATCTAGGTGGGCAAAGAAATACAAAATACAAATTAATGTAATAATCCCTGCTACATGTGATCAGCCTAATTTCGAACAGAATTTGAGTACAAGCTCGGGAACTGGCCGGAGAACGTCTGGGAACACACGAGATCACATGAGAATGTTGAGTGAGTTGAGCTATCTCCATGTTCGATTGCGAATGCTGCTCGCGCACGCAGATGTTAGTACTTTGATGATTTGTAACTCATCAACAGACATGCACAGAGGCAATTAGGTGTGAAGAGGGTGGTCCTAGGCAGAGGGAGAGATTAGTTGAGGAGGAACGATGTGCGGGCACAAGCGAGGGAGAGACAACGAAGATGTAGATTACGAAAGAAGGCTGCCAAAGCATCTTTATCTGAGGAGATTGAGCAACCACCATGTTTAGTAAATGATATGTCGACAGAAAAGGAGGGCTGCCCAAAATGTTGTGTCATCGATCTCTAGCAGTCTTGCAGGTTTTGAATGAGTTGACGAGAGGCGAGCAGTGGTTCAGAGAGTGTTGTCTGATCAGATATTCATAGAGAACAGATCAAAATCCCTCACTAAATCTGCAGTTGCACGGTCTGATGTCCTGCGGGGATTGCTGCAATCATTGTCCAAGGGTGAGCGAGCTTTTTAATGACTTTCTAACGTAATACAGAAGATCAGCAACGACACTTTTCTGAGGAACATTGACAACGTATGATGGAACAGTGGGATAGAACTGAAGATAATGCAACCAAGGAAAGACAGCATCGCAAATGTTTGGAAACACCAGAGCCGAGATTGAACTCTGCAGTTCACCTTTCCATTCAGCAGGGAAGTATCCCGAACTAGTGACATTAAGGTGCATAAACATTGATAATATAAGCAAAAGACCTTCTCATCACGATGTTCTTATATTTTGAAGAGAATGAACTATGTAGCTTTTATTGTCTATTTCAATCCACAAATTTACATGCAAAGAAACTTTTAAAGTAGCAAATGACAATGATTTTTCTATTGTGCACAACATGTCAAGTATGATGCAACAAATGTTATTGAGTCTTGTGTTTTACATGTCTTTTGTCAAGTTGAAAATTTCTAGCAGGCAATAACAGTATCAAAACCATAATCTTGCCGAATTTCTAGGCCAAATGAAAGAGGGATTTGAAAAATTGTTGCTAACCGACTGAAACTACATGAACTATTAACACTAGAAGTCACTGGAAAGACTCAGGTAGAGCCTGCTTAAAGGGCTCGTAATTGTTGATTATAGTCACATGCTCCGGATATTGCTGGGGGATTTCCGGCCAAGCCTTAATTCCAACCTGGCAATTCTTCACCAGAGGATCAAGGCATCCAATATCTTGCAGATGAGCGGTATCATTGCGATCTTTGATGACCTTCTTAGTGATAGCTTTGAAAGCCTCCAAGTCCCGGCTACTTGGGGAATCTCCATAGACCCCATAAGCGCGGCATGCCATCTACAAACAAGACCGATAAAGAAGTTAAATCAAATTAGCAGGAACAAAAAAACTTGACAAGTCCTGCAAACATAATCACAAGCATGCTGAAATCAGAGAACTACAAACAGAATCAAAATAACAATCTCTTACCAACACCATCGCCTTGACAGATGGCCTCGTGTCGTAAAATTGCCGGCAATCCCCAGACTCTTGACCTTTCTTCTGAATACTCCACTGAAGGATCTCTACTGCAGCGAGTACGACATCTCTCTCCAAGAACCCGAACAAGAGCTTCGTGTGCAGGTTACTCCTGCGCTCGAGTTCGAGGATCCGAAAGTCGTTTCTCACTCTGGCGGCTCTCCTGTCCGAATCCTCTAGGATGAGGTGGGGATTGGCCATGGTACTCCTGCGTCACCAATCAATTTTTCAAAACAAGTCTCATTCTCATAGCAATTGTCAAGAAACCACAATCCAATTTCAAGAATCCCTCATCCCCAAATGCCATTGCAAAAGCCCACAACCTCTCTATAGCCCTCCACAACCCTCAAATACAAAATAAAATTGAAGCAACTACATACACCAAAGACAAGAAATCCATAAACCCCTTGACGTTAAACCCAAGAGTACTCTTGTATATAAAAACATCAGACTGTAGCACACAAGTCCCTGCTAAAGCCACTTGCATTCGAGAAACCTTAACACAACACTTTCCAATTCAATGCCATCGCAATTTTACTTGCAAAAGGGGATCATAAAATTCGTTCCAACAAGCTCCTGTGTCGCTCGCCAACTGACTCAAATTACGATTACAAAGTTTGTTCACCAGTTTCTGCTAGAAATACACTTGAGACATGTCATAGAAAAACTTGTTGAAATCATCTACATGCGGACTCGATTACCGTAGGACATCGATTCCTATTAACACTTGACATGATAGATCATAGGTAGGATGAGCTGTTCAATTGAGAGAAAATACCTTGAAAACTTTGAGAACTGTGATTTTGTGAATCGCTTTGATCTGCAGCAATTCTGCTGGAGTCAGTTTTGATTGCGAAACTGTTGATACAACTGCATGCAAAATCCTTTCACCTCTGTACTGATCACCGGTCTGCCAAGGAAAACATGCTCAACTTTGAAAAAAACACATCCAATTCCATTTCTAGACTGCTTGCTATCGTGACAGCAAAACGTATCCTTAAAAAGTATGCAAACCCCCATCCTCAGATAGTTTTCTATTTGATTTGAAATCTCTGCCTCCACGTTTTGAGAGAACCTATAAGGGTTGTCTATAGACAAGTTGACTTCCTGAAATTAACTCAATCATGTGGTCTATTGACCTAGTTGGTGGTAAACCATGAGGTAATTCAGATGGAAAAACATCTCTAAATTCATCTATGATCTGTTCTTCCACTACTTGTTCATGATCTAAATTCACTGAGCTAAGAATTGCTGAGAATTCACAACCATTTAGATTCATTTCAGGAACATCCACAACTGGAATAACACAAATTGAAAAAACTTCATACTCAGAATAATCCAATGTCTCCATTTCATAACCGTAGAAATCTGATCCAACGGACGTACAAAATTACGTATTGATATGCGTAAGTGTTTGATGCTTAGACAAAATTATATGAGAACTAATTGATAAGAAGAGCCAAATAATATAACTACCTTATCACCCTCCTTGAAAGTGAGAACATGTTTCTCAAAATCAATCAACAGAGAAGGCGATTTACTAAATAACCATTCATAACCTAAGATTAAATCAGTACGAGCTAGGTCTAAAACATGAAAATAAACTAATTCCATGTGTCCTTGCATCAAAACTGGGAGCTTTGGGACTTTTACGTTCCAAGTGTCCAACTTTGCTCCTGAAGCTAGATAAACTTTATATCTATGATTGGCTTCAGTTTCCAAGCTGAGTTTCTGCACAAGACGAAAATTGATAAAATTATTAATTGAACCACTGTCCAATAAAATACTCACTTCTTGATCTTTAATTGTGTCAATTAAGCGAAAAAGTTCATTAGGCAAGAAAGAAGTAGTACTAAAAGAACATTCACAATCACAATCAGTCAGGTTAATTTCCAAAGTTTTACCATTGCCTCCTGGGATCTCTATCATGTGAGCAGACACTTTCTTCCTTTATGAACAAAATTTCATCATATGTCCAAGCTTCTTATAGACAGAACATAAGTTCTTTTTCTTAGCTTTTTTTCGGGACATAGATTTCTTAAATCTCTTTCTCCTCGGCTTTCTGGGCTCCCATTCTGCTTGATCTAATTCGTCAAAATATTTTGCTTCATCTGGACCGCGCTTCTTACTCTTCTTGGTTTTCAAAGTGGTTGGAATCTGCACAAACTGCTTCCTGGATGCCACCACTGTGGAATCATATGCTTTCGCAATCCGAAACGCATTCTCAAGGTTTTGAAGCACGTTTCGCCTACATTCGTTCTGATAGTTGGCTGACAAACTGCCAAAGTGCCAACTTTGTTCTTGGATATAAGAGTCTAAACTCTTTGTACCCATTTTACAGTTCACGAACTTTAGATAGTAGTCCACATCATCAGAAACTACGAAAACTTTCTTAAAGCTTCCACAAACGCATCCCAAGTAATTGGCTTCACCGATAAATCTCGCCACCACGATGACGCTTTGTCGTGTAAAAAAAACACGACACTTTCAATTTTCTTTTCAGCAGAAACACTGTGCAGATTGAGGTAACTACTCCACTTGGCCAGCCAATCCTCGATGACCTCAGGTTCATTCTCCTTCTTCTCCCCCGCATAAACCTCCGATTGAAAACCGAGATTGGGTGAAAACATCAATTTGACTTGATTCAACAGAACCTCCATTTGTTGATCTCTCATCTGATTACGATTATTCATATCATTGAGTGTCGTACTCAACTACCGACAAATCACCACATAAGATGGCGCACCTGGATTTGCAGCTTGATTTGAAGTTTCTTCGGCCATCTCGATATATCTATCCTGAAAGTTACTAATTTTAGTTAATATCAGATTAACTCATAGTGAAGTACAGTTGACCAAAAATCGACTGAAGTTGACTCCACCATGGTCAAATCACTATTTTAAGTCAATTTCATAGATAATTTAAGAAACTGGAAAAAACTAAAATTTTGAGTTTTCGCACTTTTAATTTTTTTAAAAAAAATTTAGGTTTCCTAACAATTCGTAAAAAAACCACCATCAGTTATTAAGCAAACGAAACCGAGAATTCAATTCATTGTTCGATTCTTAGTTTTACTACTTCAATGTCCATCATGCATGCAAAAGATGCAACATTAAACTAAATTTTCACAATTACGAAATTTCACGTAAAATCAAGTTCTACGAAAATTGTCAACTCAAAAAATTGTCTACGGAAATTGTCAATTATGGGAATTTTGTATCTATCAATCAAAGTACATGCGTATAACAACTCAAAACATATCTAAACCACTCATGCATGCTAGAATCACTCTGAGAACCAACATGCAGACATTTCATGCAAGTACAGTACCTCAAAATAGGAAATTGTCATGCATGCAATCAAAACAATTCAAAATTTTACCAATTTTGCTCACAAAATTGCAAAACTTTAGATGATCATATCTTTGGCTACAGGACACCAAATTGGGTGCTATAAAACCTAGTATAGAGGAAGACCTAGTGAACAAGACAGTTGCCGTTCAGCCTGCCACCTAGGATTCACATGTGTGTGTTCAGAACAACCAAAAAACCTGGAGGGAGCACTTTTTCAAGGCCAATCTGCCTAAAAACGTGCAAACACTCAACCAAGCCTAGTGATGATCCAAACAGTCTTAAATGGTGTTTAAGAGTTCCAAGAAGCCTTCATACAAATCCTATGAAGCAGTATGGGTTGAGAACCATGAATTCTTGATTTCTAGAAGTCAAAACTGCTACAAACTTGATGGACTATGGAGAAACCACCCAACCAAGTAGAAGCCTCCAATCAACTCTAGAAGCCTCTCCCCCAAGCCAAGGAACAAGAATAAGAGTCTGACAATGAATCTACAACCATGATGAGGAGTAGGGCGAGTTTGGACCCAATATATAGAGCCAAAAGCATCCTAGGCACATAGCCATGCATAGCCCTAAGTTTTCTATACATAGATTCACCTAGAATAGAGTCTTATGCATGGACCAACCATTCATAGAATTGCTATTGATAACTCTACACATGCATACACTGTCTCATACCTTGTCTAAACTCCATTTAGTGTGTTTTGGACCTCACAAGGATATCCTCTTGGCTATACATTGATCCTGATAACATTTTTTTTCTGACTCATGAACCGCAAATAATCAATAAAGGACACTATTCTTTTCATTTCATCAGGATCCAAATCCTTTGTGGATGTTATAGAGATGGCTTCATCTTTTGAAGGTACACGCTGCAACGGGTTGAAAGGTTCACTCCATGCGTTGTCTCCATCATTAGAATAGTATTTCCATTGCATGGTTGGCTCACCATTCATCATTTGAAAATAAAAATAGTGAGGATTGGTGTGTCTTTCTAAGTCGTCATTTCCTTGAGCAATAGAAGGATCTATAAATTGTTTCCAATCTATCATTCGTTCCAGTATTTTTAATTTAGTGCTTTCGACCACCACCTATCTTTTCACCAATTCGTACTAGCATATCTGGCATTGTGTGAACTGATTTGGACTTCAAAGCCCTAGATATGACACTGAAAACCTGATGTATGTCTTCATATGTGTGGCCAAACAAAAGAAATCCCATTTCTACCTTTTGAAAGATGTTATGTGCCACTAACATACAACAAAGACCAAAAATAAATTTGTTCTTGTTCTCCCGCCAACAAATGTCAACTTGAATACGTAAGATCGGAGGTAAGTTATCACGTGATGCTTGTACCTTTCTTATTGCTCGCATTATTGATGTGACAACTTGATTGCTATCATGAGCATGCAAGGTATCAATCCAAACATCACAGAGCAACTTGAATCCATGAACCAATACCCCACAAACATGTGTTTCAAAAATTGATTTCCCTCTAATCTAGGAGGAGTCTTATTGAAACGGGATAATGTTGCTGTATTTTGATCAATTCCATCAATGATAAGACACAAAGACTACTCATGATGGAATCTTGACTCTTCTTTCCAATATGCATACAATTTTCTGGAATTGAAAACATGATGTAGATGATGACCTCTTAATGCAATATAACGATCACACATCCTAGCGTCGAGAGTTGTTTCTATTGCATTTTTAAGCTCGTCACATGTTTTGCATTTGGACATTCTTTGTCTTGTTGGAGTCTTGACATGTCCAAATTCTTGTCTCCACATCTTGTAGAGTGTGGATCTTGAAACTTCTGGAAAACACGTATTTTTAAGATGTGTGTTTATAGTTTTGAAGACATCACGTTTATGCATGCCGAGTGGGAGATGATGTTCGCAAATAACAACGCCATCTTTTGACTTATGTTGAAGATGTGGCTGAGGCAACACATGCTTTTCCAAAATCCCATTCATTAGGGCTAGCCCATCGACAAAATGATTCTCTTTGGGTTGTACTGGATCGGTTAACTAAGTTAGTTGCATTCATATCAGTCAAGTCAACTATAAAGTCTTCTGATTTAGCCCAAATCTTTGTTGAAAGATTATTTTGGTTGTATGGTCTGCCCAGTGACATTGTTAGTGATAGAGATCCTAAGTTCACAATTCACTTTTGGTCAGCAGTATTCCATAAACTTGAAACTTCTTTGAGTTTAAGTTCTTCTAATCATCCTAATTTAGATGGCTAGACAGAAAGGACTAATCAAACTATGGAAGATATTTTGAGAATATATTTTTCTCACAAACAATCTCATTGGGAAGATTATCTCCCACTGGTTGAGTTTGCATATAATAGTAGAAAACATTCTGCTACAGGTTACAGTCCTTTTATGTTTATGTACGGTTTTCAACCTACATCTCCAGTGAATATTGAGACTAAGTCTGTTAAGATCCAAAAGGTTGTTGATTTTTTGCATGATATCCAAGAAATGTTGCAAGTGGCTAAGGATAGCATCCGAAGTGCTCAAGATAGAGCTAAACACTATACCGATCTTAATAGATCTCCAAGAGATTTTAAAGTTAATGACTGGGTATATCTTAGGATTCCAAAAGATTCTAAGACGTTATGTACAAGGAAGCATTTCTCATGCACACTTATCCAAGTGAATTTTAATGGACACAGCGCTGGCCCCATTATCGTGCATCTTGTAGCGCTGAGAGCAGCAGCCGCTAGCTCTGTTCATCTGCAATTTATCCGTGGTCTCTGATCTTAGGCGTTCTTTTCTTTACATAACCAGAACAAGCTCAGATATCAAGTATGCAAAAAGCGATGAACTCGTAACCCTGGAACTGACAGACGCTTTATGGATGCTCTCACTTCCACACAAGGCAAACAAAAGTCGACCATATTGCTCCTTCGTACCTGCGGAGAATCTCGACCTACTGAAGACGATCCAATGGCCACCATCGCTAGTAGTGGTAGCAGGAGCTCTCGATCCTTTGCATGACCCACTGATTGAATTGGTGGAGTTTATTCGGAAGGATCATGAAGTGATCTAAAGGAGTATACATACTGCAACCACAACTTTCTTTTCCTAGAATTAGTAGGAAGCCATAGGATGACGTAGATGAGGCATACATGATCATGCAACGATTTCTTACCAGTTTTTTTCAGCAACGTTAGACCTTTGTGCTTTCATCTGTGCTTTTGTTTACACAATTAGTGATCAGTCTGTCAACTAATATGTTACCTGCAGAGAATCCCGACCCGCTGAAGATGATCTGGTGGCCACCATCGCTAGGTGCTAGCTGGAGCTCTCAATCCTTTGCACGACCACCTGATCGAATTGGTGGAGTTTATTCAGAAGGAAGGTCATAAAGTGATCCTGCAGGAGTATACGTACTGCAACCACAACGTTTTTTTCCTAGTAAGCTATAGGATGTAGATGAGGCATACATGATCATTCATCGATTTCTTACCAATTTTTTTTTTCTTGATAAAAGTAGTGGGCAGTTGTGCATGCACTTTGGTTCTACTACAAGTTGGATTGATCTCCATGCGCTTGCTTTTTCTGTGCGATGATGATGCACACTAGGAGTTTCCCAACAGGCATGTCTCCCTGAGAATTTAAATAAGGTATATGTCTCTCTCTCTCTCTCGTCGTTCTCTTGCGTTCTTCGGCTGAAACGATTTATGTTCATGTTGCGATTCCGAGTGGTGGATTCATGTTCCGAATATTAGAAAAGCAGGGCAAAGCACACTAGAGCCTGTGAATTTCAAGAAAGTCTGAATTTTGAAGATATTGAGGTTGTATCATACTCTGTGATTCTTTGTTTTGTAGGTGTATTATCTTTATGTCTTTAATACTTGTAGGTATGTTCGTAGATATTATGAAGTATTGGCCTTGTTCTCGTGAGTTGTGATAGTTAAAACAATGATCTTTGAGTAAACTCTGCATTAGGCCCTGAGCTTGCACAGGACTCCTAACATGTGTATACAATTCTCTTCAATCTACATGCGTGGAATACTTGCCCTCTCAAATTGTGAAGTTGTAACCAGCATCTGTTTCAAACTTGTATTGCGAACATCCTCATTGTACAGTCACTGAACCTGAAAAGGGATATATCAATCGATGTAGGCAGAAAATTGTGCAGTCTATGGTAATCATTTGCTTCATGATCATTATTTCCTTTGTCAAATTGCCACACATGAAGCCCAAAGCTCAGGTCACAGTGGTTCATGGCGTTGTCCTCAACACTCATGCAGCGTCTAGTATCATCAATGCTCGCAAAATTATCTTTCAGAATCATGCGTAGCTTTTAGATGGGAGAGTAAGTAATCGTTGTGTCCCGTTTGGTGGATCTGCTCTTTAGCGGCTTTCAAGAGGAAGGAGAAACATATAACTGCTAGCAAGAACTTAAAGACATGATAATACGAGTATATTATGATTCATGCTATTATAGATTTTAGACTTTAACATTCATAATAGGTCTTAATGAGGGCCATCTTTACAGAGGTTTTCATACATGTTTATGTTATTCTAATCCTTATGCGTATTGCTAGCCAAGTTCATCTTGACACAAAAACCTTTAACGATATTATCTACAAATCTCTTAATAGAGATCAGGTTTAAACTCCAATGGTCACTGCAAAATAAGATTGAAATTTCTTTGGCTGCAATTCTGAGAACTATTACACAAAAACCTTTAACGATATTATCTACAAATCTCTTAATGGAGATCAGGTTTAAACTCCAGTGGTCACTGCAAAAAGATTGAAATTTCTTTGGCTGCAATTCTGAGAACTATTTTCATTGACAATGCCAATGAAAAACATTAAACAGCAAGAAGCATTTAATATATCTTACTTGGTATGATAAGAGACGAGTAGGTATTTTGTTGCTGGTGTGAATCCACTAGTCAGACACTGTGACAACGTGTCGTTATTCTCCTTGAAGGCCTGAAACAAAAAGTTACTCAGCACCAGCAATTCATAGGATGAATCTCTTGCAATGTCATATTGCAAGAGTGTAAGCCCAGACTCTATCACAGGATCACTGATAGAAGCTCGTCTATTTTTGAGATCCAAACAATCAACAACTCTATAGTTTATACTAAAGTCAAGTTCCTCTAGTCTAAAACAAAAAAGAATACCAATTCTATCTATAGCATCGGCTATATCCTTCTCAAATTTAAGTTAATCATCGAAATCTATATATGTATAAAGATTTGAAGGAGTAGAAGGAGGTGGATGTGTAGTATCTATAGGAATTACAGGAGTATCCAAAATCGATGTAGCTATATTTACAACATTATCTAGAGCAGCATTATCTACAATTGCATCCGGGTTAGGCTTCGCAGATTCAGTGGTATCTACCCTCCTTACTTTCTTCGGAGCTCTCTTGGGGGCTGCCTGCTTCCTAGGACGCTTGGTAGAAAGATCAGTCATATCTAGAGGAATAGGTCTGGGAGCAACTGGCTAAGATAAGTGTAACTTGCAAAACCTCTCCCTCATTCTCATTAGTAGCTGAAAGTCCTTGGGCATTATGGTGACTCTCTTGGAATGAATTGCAAGCAAAAATGAATCTTCAAAAAACAGGCTCATATAATCTTTAGCAGCTTCCTGAAGGCACTGATGAGCATTGGGTGTGAATCTAACCAGCTGTCCGAGATCATTTCTAGTTATGTTTCGGACGGCATAGTAGAATGGAGCTCTGGGAATCAATAGAGAAGTTGATCTCTGATACTTACGTATTTCAGAGAGCCACCTGCTGCAGTCTCTCTTTGTTTGCTTTCTCCTATCCATGGAAGTGTACTATGGTATATCGGACTTGTGCGTGATGACTAGGATGAGCATGGAAGGATTATGAAGCCCTCGCAGAGGACCGATATGTACGAAAAGAATGTACGGTTATTGGACCTGTGCGAGCCAAATATCAGGGAGATCAATTAGTATAGAAGAGAGGCGCACAAGTCTGATATGAGGAGACACGTAGGCAGAAATATCGGAGTTGTGAGCATGGAAGGCAGTAGGCAAAATATCGATTGCGAAGGAGATGCACAAGTGCGATATGCGGAACAAAAAAAGAAACTAAAAAAAATTCATCAGAATTTGTGATTTTATATCGCGGTTCGCACGTGCAAAAGAACGTCCTGTCGCACGTGTGAGATTTGCACGGCCAAATGCGAGAGCAACATGTGTTGTCGAACTGACGAATGAACACGAGACACGTGTCTAGGTGTCACCTCACACGTGCCAGTGCCTACCCATTGATCGTTGACCACACACGTGGAAATTCAGTGTAAAAGGCACGAAACTTGACTAATTTTTTACTTTTTTCTTTCTCAAAATTCACAGCATATCGCTCGTGTGCGCGTGCTTTGTTGTCCATTTTATTCAACGATACCTACTTGCGCACAAGTCCGATATTCAATTGCTACATGCCGTACATATTCCTCTTGTGCACAATCTTTAGAGCTAGTTTTGTTTTGTTTGTTTTCCCTAACGCACAAGTGCGATATCTGCCGTAGTTCCATGGCCTCTTCCTCAAGATCTATAGGAGATTCAGGCCTGAGTTCATTTTTTACTGAATTTGAGATTATTGAAAATCTAGACTACTTTCACAGCCTATTCAGACCATATTTACATGTTTTCAAGACTGCACAACCAAATTCTGCTGTATTTTATAAACATTATGTTAGATTCAGGGATATACTCAATAAGCATGTTATCTCCATAGGTTCACTCTCGTATATGCATTATATTGATCTTGTTCATTTTTTCTCAGCTTTCAAACATAGACTAGATAGAATGTTCACCAAATTGTTTGATCTTTTCAAGAGCAATTCAATGTGTCCTTATTGCTTGCAACAAGAAATGTCGACTGATTTTGTACTTTTCCTGTCAGTTCAAATTTTGGATGATGAGAAAGTTTCTGTTGCTAACCCTTCTATGGCATCATCCTCTGTTCAGTCATCTATTAAGGATATCAGTCACTTCCTAATCGACACCCCTGATAAGGAAAGTGCCTTTATTGATGTAAATACTGACGTGCTCCGGGATTTTTTTATTGGCCAAAATACATCCGTTGATGAATCAATCCCTATAGAGGAGTCTAAATGTCTTTTCAGTTTGTCTGTATATTATATAAATGACGATGTATATTTTACTACAGCTGATTTATGTCAGTTTTTTGACTATCGTGAAGATAAAATTCTATTTTTATTATCTGGCACAATTTTTGAATTCTTAGACTTTGTAGATTTTGAAACAGATGACCTTGTTGCTGGAATTGATTTTGATGATGAGGAGGGACTTATGACTGGTGAAGAGTGCTTGACTAAGACTTTATCAAATATTGCTAAGGATGGTCGAGGCAAACCATCCAATGAAGAATTCATGACATTTCAATCCCAAATGGGCTTCCCTCGTCCATCATTAATGCATTTCACTGATGATTCCACTTCAGTAGGTGGTCATTATATTGATCATCTTGATCTAGTTGCTGATGATGATGGAGAATGTGTAAGTGTTTAAACTTCCTTGCATTAGAATGTTCTTAACCATTGAATGTGTTTTTTCTAATATATTTCTTATTGCAAGATGGTCTCATAGTTGATGATTTTGCTGCGAGACGAAGTGGTTTCAGACAACATGCATCCTCGTTACAAAGGGATAGTGGACTTGGCCACTATCTTAGGCATTTCCTGAAGAATGAGATCTGTATTGCTCATTCGAAGCTGAGCCCAGCTGGGGAGAGTCTGATAATGGCAGTTAAAGCTTCATCATTTTATCTAGGAGGACATAAATTTGTTAAGACAAATAAGATCATTTTTGTCAAAAGATCTTATGTTTTGAACATTTTAGGTTTTATTGATGGGAATGTTCCTTTAAGGAGCTCTCATTATTCAATGTATTCTACTTATATTGAACTTAGTGGAAATAAGGATAATGCACATCTATTAGATGCATACTCTAGCAGATTTCTTCATGACAATACTGCCATAGAATCTGACACACAAGCTGATGATGAATAGTGGACACTTTGTATTTTGTTATAATACAATCAATACATTTACATTGAGTATTTCTCCTCTCTTGTTCAATGAATTTGCAAGCAATTATGAACATGTCATGATTTGATGACAATGATGATTTGATCATCTAATTTTCTCTTCCTGTATGAACTTGCAAGCTTTTCTAAACTTGTTGTATTGTGTGGACTTTGTTATATGTCGATTCTAAACTCTGCGGTAGAACCACTGAAACAATTGACAATGTGGTTTCATTTTACATTGGTTCCTCCATGTTGTGTATTTCGATGAAATGCTGCTCGTGCTTGCCAATGTGACTTCTCCATCCCTTGTGATGACCATACACTCAAGCTTCCATATGAGTTTGCCAAAAATACAGTATGATCTCTTAGTATGTGCTGCATATGTCAAAAACCATAATGTTAGTCTTATGTTTGGATATAATATATATGAAAAATTGAAAGCATCTTGAAGATTTATTCCTATATAGGATATCAGACTGATTTATATGATTCTTTCCAAGATGAAGTTATTCTTCTAAAAGACTGTTATTTCATATAACTTACTACTTGTGTGAATAGACATGAAATTCAGATAAATTCTAAGGTTAAATGTTTCAATTTTAAACCTAGAATATCTCTGTTGCATAAAGTAATTTCAATAGGAATAGTAGCTTCTATCACTCATATTGAAAAATTTTACCTGTTTGTACTGATGAGAATCCTTGTAGTGGAAGCACTTATTACTGACTTTTCATGGATTTAGATATGTAGCTATTTTCCCATAGTCAAATCTTTCCAGTTAACTTTTATGAAATTTATAATTTCTTTTTTATTCGAGGGGTGAAGTGGGTGGGATATAAATTCTATATTGGGAATTGTTGGTTGCATATCTTTCGGTATAGAGAACCAGCTAGGGGTATAGATTAATGAGATTGGATCTGTAAGGAATTTTTGCATAAATTCCAGAGTACGGTGCATAATTGAACTTTCGAATAATGAGGAATTCTCTAGGGATTGTGTGGACAATCTGGAACTAGAACAAGTTTGGAATTTGATTCATTATCTATAAATAGTATAGTAAAGGTCACAAGTTACTAATTCCTCACGATTTTGGGTGGAATAGAAATAAGTTTGATCAAAATTTAAGTCTGAGTTCTATATTGGATCAACCTATTCTTAGTTAAGTACTAGAATCAGAGAGGGGTTAATCAGTGGAGAAATTATGTAATTAGAAGTAAGTGGGATTGAACTGTTGAGAGTGAATTTTATTCGTCTCAAAGATTTTTTGGATATGTTATTTACTCATGAGAAATGAAAATATTTTGTAGCTGAGTTACAAGATCTCAGTGAGATATGTGAGTAACATATGTCGATTCTGCTCTGCCAAGTAATAATGTGTTTATGTATTGGGTCATAGTGAGATTATTCTCATATGTGCACGATTAATCTTGTATGAATCTACTGTGTAATCCTAGTTACTAAGGTTATCTGGTGCACTTAACCTAGTCGGTGAACATAAACATATGATCAAGTATTGTTTTGATAGATACTTGCAGAGTTAACAAATCTTTGTATAGAAGATTTATGGATTAACTTATTAATGATTTGGGTAAGGATCTAAATGTGGTGTTATACTAGTATAATTGAATTATTCATCTAGACATTTGAGATTTCTGAATCGTAGGCAATTAACTTGAGTAGTTGGTTACTCCAGGATGAACTTAATTGGTAAACGATCAGTGTGATGTGGATTCACCAGAAACTTATGGTTTTGATTTATATTGCTTGTAAGACACATGATTAGTGAATCATTTCGATTCATCAGTTGAAATTATGTGCATTGGATATACAATATTCTTGGGACAGAGTATTCCTTAGTTAAGGAATAGACTTAGCTCATCAGTGATTGTATCCCAGAGAGCCCAAATGGATAATGAATTATAATGAATCCAAGAATAACAACTGAATTGATATTCAGCAGGACTTTGAATATCTAGATGTAATCTAAAGTTTTTATAGTTGAAGATGATTGTCATTTTGGTATGCGTTCAGTCTTTAACCAGTTGTTTATAGAACTTGAATCTTGCACTTCAGTTAAAGAATCATGTTTTGGAAGTATTCCTAAATCCAGTATTTCTTAATGGAAGGATTTTTGAAATGACTCTTACTTTTTCTGAGTTATGGGAACATATACTCTAGTATCTTGTAAATGACTAAGTATGATTTGGATTTCAGGAAATTATGATTGACGAATCATATGAATCTAAATATTTATGGTTGACGAATCATAAATAGATACTTGATTATTGTCAGAAGATTATAAGGAATTGTAATGATTCTTAAGTGTGATGATTAATTCTTGATCTATTATTTGAGTAAGAATTCAGATCAATTTTTGAATCTCTCTAATTCATAATTATTTGAGAACCTATGGATCTCACAAATATTCTCACAAGATAAGTATTTTATTTGTGGAGAATGTAATTTATCTAGTGAATGTTATTCTACTATAGTTTATAGGTCTGTAGATGCTTGAGTACAGATTCTTCATTTGAGATTGATATCCAAATAATCTTAGGAGATAGAACGAGTCCTATTAAGATGAATGAATGTTATTTTCTTGTATTTGGTGCTAGAAACATGAGCATATAAACTCAAAAGTGTACCTAGAATACTTAGAGTGAGTTTTAATCATTCTATATCTTAATGATTCTCCTAGAGATTCTAATTGAATGAATTCATATCGTAGAATTGGATTCTAATGGATATTTGTACTTGAAAGCTTATGAATTATCTATCAGAGTTGTGGATAGTTTTAGACTATAATTATAATTATTTTTATTATTTTTTTTAACTTTAATCTTTTAAGTTAGGTTATTTCACCAGTGTTCATGTACGTATTTTACATGAAGGTGATATGTTACTAATTGTGATGAATGTAACCAAGATGAAAAATTTATCGCTTAGTATACTTTTCAAACCTGAGTTGTACTCCAAAGCAAAGATCAACAATTTGAAATAGGTTTATCTCTGAGTACTTGTTTGATATGAAAGTCAGACTAAGAATAATGATTTTCTCGGTTAATATGAAAGTTAAAGGAATTGTAATTCTTTCCTGTTTAGACAGCTTCTAAGGATAGAAGCAGTTTAAGGAGGGAAGAATGTTATGTCCATGGCCAGTAAGTAGGATTCAGTATACTCCTAGCTTGGATACACGGTACTCCAGTAAATCAAGCTGTTAGTTATGCCACGTCATACTGGATGTGACCCGAAAGTAACTAATATCCTTGTGAGGTCCAGAACACACTAAATGGAATTTAGACAAGGTTTGAGACAGTGTATGCATGTGTAGAGTTATCAATAGCAATTCTATGAATAGGTGGTCCATGCTTAGGACTCTATTCTAGGGGAATCTATGTATAGGGGACTTAGGGCTATGCATGGCTATGTGCCCAAGTTTTTTGGCTCTATGTATTGAGGCCAAACTCGCCCTACTCCTCATTGTGATCATTGATTCATTGTTAGGGTTTCACTCTACATTCATGTTTCTTATTCCTTGTCTTGGGGGTGAAGCTTCTAGCGGAGCTTCCCTTGTAGCCCGTATGAAGTAAAGAAAATATTGAACTATGGAACAGTGATTCTTGAACACTTGGATGGAAAACGCTTTGATACTCCCGTGAATGGCAACCGATTACGCAAGTTTTGACAGCCTACTCTGCCAATCAGCCAGCATGATCCAAATGATTTTTTATTTTTTTTATTTTTTTTCAATTTCTTGTTTTCACTACTTAATTGCTACTTTCTTTTGGAAAATATGGTATGGAAAAAAAAAACGAAGAACAAATGAGAGAAGATTGATGAGCAAATGTCAAAAATGTCATCAGATCATAAAGTAGTCAGATCTTTATGGAAAAATGACTTAGGAAATTAATTTTTTGGTCATTTTTGCACAAACTATGTTAAAATTATTCGCCGGATTTTCACAAGCCAGATCGACCTCAAATATACCCACACTAAGTTTGGGCGAACGTTCCTTCCACCAGTTGGTACCTGTTTTGGAGTTAGGCGAATGATCAGCAATATGGACACCTACGAGATGCAATTTCTGTGGGCTTTTATTTGCATCGCATCTAATCTTTATTAAATGATACTGCACCTTTTCCATAATGCAGTGTTGAAATCTAGGTTGTGCGACAAAAAACAATGATGAACTCCAACGATCCACTTCTCCTAATGTGAGTATCTTATCCAATTCTTTGTCGGTCTCAATTTCAGATGTTTTAAGTTTGATGACCCAACCACCACACGAGGACTCATGAGGATGTTCCGCTAAATGCTCTAGATCAGGTCCTCAACGCTGATTGGTCGTCTGAACAATGGTGTGGTCCTTGATGAAGATGGATCTACCTGCATTTCCTGTGGAACTGGCTATTTTTCTTGGATGTCGGGAGCTCTAGCCTGGTCCATGCCCAAATCCAACTCTGTATCTATTGTTGCCTGATCCTGGTGCTGAGGCGAGACCGTGACATCAATAGAATTGGAATTGGAGGCCCAGCTTCCAACACCTGAGCAGTGGCTTTCTCATAATCCTTTATAATGGCCTGGGCCTTGCCTAACTCAGTGCTTGCCATCCTTTTGAATTTATTGAATTTTTCTCCAAATCCTGCCAGTGCAGTATGGTAGGTTTTCACTTTGTGGAACAAGTATCTAATCTCATCCAGTGTGATTGGACGGTCATACACTTGGGTCTGTAATAGGAATCGTGTTCAAGGGTGGCCACATCCAATTCACCTTGAAGTCGTTCGCATTGCAATGCTACTAAGTCCAACTATCCTGCTAGCAACAAGGCCTACCATTTGAAATCTTGGACTGCCTTGTCAACCTTGTCCTGCACCATGGTGAGTGCATTCTGAAGGGTCGCCACATAGTCTTCTAGTCGTTGAGCAGACTCATTGGCCTTCTTCAAATCAGCATCAGACTTTGCCTCGTGTTGCTTGAAAATCGTTAGCTCATGGTTGATCTGAATAACCTTCTGGCTAATCAAGGTATTCTTTGTCCCAAGATCGGCTATGCACCTGGACATGTCCTTCTTTTCATCAGTCATGATCTGGATCATGCGTGCAAGGTTACAAACAAGACCCATTGTGTCACCATAATGCACGATACGAGACACAACAGTAGCAGGAGCAACAGGAACAACTCTGATAGGAATCGTGCTAACTGGCCTATAGTGTTTTACTTGTTCTTCTTCTTCAAATGTATCTTCAGCTTCAAAACTCTATGGCACTATGGCGTCGATCTACTTTGGAGATATAAAATAGCATGATCAACCCTAAGGGTGTCTAGTGTGGCTTCCACTTGATCGTGCTGGTTGTATTGCTCTCATGGGAACAAACCTATGCGTGATAACTAGCTTCATCTCCTTGATGCTAGATTGATTAGATCTTGGGTTGAGGATAGGCAAGGAAAGAAACCCACTACAAACTCAAATGACACTTGGTGAATTGATAGTAGGGCTAGCTCCCACATGACTTTTCAAAAGGACACATTCTCAACCTTACACCCTTTCAATGGTGCTAATAAATTTGTTTCTTTAGCAAATGATCAAGAGTGTAAGATAGATGGTATTGGTACCATCTCATTAAGTCTAGGATCTAGCAAAAGGATGGATCTAGACAATGTCCTTTTTATACCATCAATTACCAAGAGCTTGCTTAGTGTTGGACAACTAATGGATGATGGTTTAGATGTTCACTTCAAGCATGGAATTTGTTCCATCATGAAGAATGATAATTGCATAGCAAATGGTGTTAAACAAGGTAGTTTGTTTAAGCTCGATGCCAAAATTGCTATGGAAAAAGAGGAAATCATTCATTCAAATGTACTCTTTTTCTCATGTACCAAGTAGTGATGAAGATGCAAGAAACATCTTGGATCTTTATACAAGAGATGCTTGGATCCATCTAGTATCTTGTGTGAATGAAAGTGAAATCAACAACCTTGGTGTCAATGATCTTGCAAGGATTGAGAGGAGCAACAAAGTGATGGAGATCTTGAGGATCCACCTCAAAGATCAAGTGCTCCAAGAAGATCCACAAAGGCAAGGGCCGAGCCTTCAAGGCACACTTATCTTGGCAAAGGTAATCAAGGGGAAGATTCTCAACCATTCACTCTCAACACTTTTCTTACTTCAATGCTTCATGAATTATTTTTCTATGAGATATACATGAGGCAAACCGAGGTATGCTATGAGAACTACATGAGGCAACTTGAGGCCTTCATCAAGAAGGAAGTTCAAGATAAGATGTGTAATGACTCATTTGAGAACAAGTGTTTATGTCTTAGTGATCTAAAAATTGTTATGAACCAATTAAGAGTAAATTGGTTGTTTGATCAATCATTAGAGGAGTTCTAAATCCAAAAAAGACCCTTTGTAAAGATACTTTTTATATTTCTTCTCAGATTTTGCTTACACATGGACCGATCAAAACACTCAAATTTGAAATTTACGTTACGTAGCTCATTAGAATTGAAAAAAACAATTTTCGTAATAATGCT